>CAUJNA010001327.1:0-89896 GCA_963377175.1 Effrenium voratum | reverse complement strand
TACACGCGTACGGGCATACACGCGCACACGCGCACGGGCGTACGCGCGTAAACGCGTACGGGCGTACACGCGTACAGCCGTACACGCGCACACGCGTACACGCGAACACGCATACAGCCGTACACGCGTACACGCCTGCACGCCTACACGCGTACAGGCGTACAGGCGTACAGGCGTACATGCGTGCAGGCATTCAGGCGTACAAGCGTACGTACGCGTACACGCACTCACGCGTACCGGCGTACACGAGATACATGCATACGGGCGTGCACGCGTACACGCGTACAGGCGTACACACATTAAGGCGTAGAGGCGTACAGGCGTACACGCGTACGGGCGTACACGCGTACACGCGCAAGGGCGTACACGCGTACACGCGCACAGGCGTACACGCGTACAGCCGTACACACACACACACGCACGCACGCACACACGCCCACACACACACACACGCACACACGCGTACATGCGTACACGCGTACAGGCGTGCAGGCGCGCAGGCGTACACGCGTTCACGCGCAAGGGCGTACACGCGTACGGGCGTACACGCGTACAGCCGTACACGCGCACACGCGTACACGCGTACACGCATACAGCCGTACACGCGTACACGCCTGCACGCCTACACGCGTACACGCGTACAGGCGTACAGGCGTACATGCGTACAGGCATTCAGGCGTACGTACGCGTACACGCACACACGCGTACCGACGTACACGAGTATACATGCGTACGGGCGTGCACGTGTACACGCGTACAGGCGTACACACATCGAGGCGTAGAGGCGTACGCGCGTAAAGGCGTACAGGCGTACACGCGTACGGGCGTACACGCGTACACGCGCAAGGGCGTACACCCGTACACGCGTACGGGCGTACACGCGTACAGCCGTACACGCGCACACGCGTACACGCGCACACGCATACAGCCGTACACGCGTACACGCCTGCACGCCTACACGCGTACACGCGTACAGGCGTACAGGCGTACATGCGTACAGGCATTCAGGCGTACAAGCGTACGTACGCATACACGCGTACACACGCGCACAGGCGTGCACGCGTACACGCGTACGGGCGTACACGCGTACATGCGTACAGCCATGCACTCCCAGCGCGCGCTCGACAACACCCCAGCCCTTTAGACAACTCCCAAATGCTTCCCCTGCCACACAAACGCAAGCCCAAGAGCACGAAGCACTGCGCCCACCACGATTTCAGCACCTGCATCTCCAAAGTGCTGCGCCTGCCACGCGAGTTGGGGGTCCCCAACCGCGCGCTCGACAACATCCCAGCCCTTTAGACAGCTGCCAAATGCTGCCCCTGCCACACAAACACACGCCCAAGAGCACGAAGTACTGCGCCTGCCACGATTTCAACACCTGCATCTCCAAAGTGCTGCGCCTGCCACGCGACTTGGGGGTCCCCAAAAAAATGGAGAAAGTAGGGGGCCTGGGGGGAAGAGGGAGGAGTGTTGGGGTTATTGGGTCAAATGTTGTTATCCAACGTTTTAACATCCTTGTTTGATTTCATCCTATATTTTGTTGTAGGGTGTTAGGGGTGGATTTTCTGGGGGCCGACATTTTTTTCATTTGAAAGAGTTTGCCCTTTTAGTAGTTTTTATGTTCTGGGGTGTTGGTGGTTCATTTGTTTATTCCTATTCTTGTTCAAAGTCACTTGTTGTTTCCATGTAATCTCTCACAGTATCGTTATTGTTTTCTTGACCTTTCACTCTTAGTTGGCGCTTACTTGTTTGTTGGTGTTTTTTCATTTTGTATTTTCCTACCATACATTTACATAAAGGACATTCTACTTTCAGTTGGTTATAGTCTTTCTGTTTTTCATTTATGTCTTCTTTGTTCTTTTCTCTATATTCTTTTGATTTTTGCTTTATTTCGTCTTTATGCTTTTCACGATAAATCTTGTTCTTTTCCAGTATAGTGTCTTTGTTATTCTCTCTATATGTCTTTTTCTTCTCTACAATCTGCTTTTTGTTGTTTTCGTAATACTCCTTTGACTTTTGCTGTATTTGTTCTTTGTGTGCTTCTCTATACCGTCGTTTGCTCTCCAAGCATACATTACATTGTTTTCTTCCTTCGTTGAACTTTTCTAACAATTGAAAGACTTTACATTTGGAACATTGCTTTTTGTCTGTCATTGGTCTCTATATGTTTAAGGGGTTATTTATTTAGATAAGTTTAAGGGGTTTTATAGGTTAAAAGTTCAGTATAATTATAACATATAAGATTTTACAAGTTATTATTATATTATGATTATAATTTCAGTTCAGGATAATAATCTAATTGGTTTGTCTTACTTCTTTCATACATCATTTTAAAAATAATATTAACATCTCTCACTGTATTCTGAACATAAAACTTTTTACTTTCAATAAATAATTTGATATTTTCTTTAACATCTTCTCCTTTCTCTTGACTATAACCCAACATCCATAATATATCATCAATCATGTCATATTTTTTCTTACTGATTTTAAGAAACTGTTTAACATAATCGTAAGGTGGTATTTTATTTACAGTTAGAAATATCAAAATATCATCTTCTACATTTCTATTATGTCTTCCTTTTATTCTCAACAGACATTTGATTAAAAATTGATTATCTCTCCATTCCTGACAATTTTCACATTCGTCTTTTTCATCCATTGAATAATTAATAATATTATTCACTATTTCATTAGGTAAACTCAATTTATACAATTCCATATTTTTTTTTTGAAGTGACAACAATCATAGCATTCTTTATTGATATAATTATTGATTCCATCACCGTTCATTTTCCTTTTAATATATAAGGTAGTATTTCTTTAAGTAGTTTTGGCTAGGGGGTTGCTGGTCGGCTGGCTGTGAAGGACGGGAAAGCGACAACACAACTACAGAGAACAACTTTATTTTAGAAGTAGTTGTAAATCGGTTTTGAACTACAGACCTTTCGTAGATGAACTACGACGCTCTCGTAGTTGCTTGCCCCCTCCTAATTTGTGGTTTTTCGGGCAAGAAGTGCCGGGTCTTTGTAGTTGAAACGCGGGGTCTTTGTAGTTGAAACGCGGGGTCTTTGTAGTTGAAATGCGGGGTCTTTGTAGTTGAAATGCGGGGTCTTTGTAATTGAAATACAAGATGCTTTCGACTCAAGTTGAACACCCCTTCAGGATGACTTCAACTTTTTGTCAGACTGTGTGTTGGCGAGTGAGCAGTCCCTTTCAACCATTCTAACAAATATATCACTAATCAAATCAGTAGGAATTTTGTATAACTCGTCTTGTTTATGTTTGATGTATCCCTCACCCCAATCTGATTTTTACCCGATGGCAACCGTTGTGCTGTTTCTAAATGTTTCCCATTCCTAATTTTCCCACAATCCCCTTTGCATAATGGTCTGGGTTTCCATGTTTCAATGTTTGACCACAACTTCGTTCGCTTCCTGTAGTTCGTGCCATATTTACAATAATCCACATCATAGTATTTCAACCCACTCATGAATGGTTGTTCCTTCAAAAGTCCAGTTTGAGGATTTTCCACAACCTACCACTTCGGTTTGAAGTAGTCAATGATTTCAAGGGTTTTTAAAACAATACTATTAGCATAATCAATCTTACGAACACCAACAGTTTTAGCGCAACTGTATTCAGTGCATGGAGGAGATTCCCAAATCATATCAAACTCACCCACATCAAACTCTGTATAATCCAAACTCAAAATATCAGTATTGACATTTGCATTTCATTTTTCAAATCAAGGGAAATGACACTAAAACCCAAATCCCGAGCAACCCGACCAACCGACCCTATCCCTGAAAATAATTCTAATAATTTCATATTATTAGAACTATTTAGATAATTATTTTATGGAGTAATGTCGCGAAGCTCATTAGGCTATTACTTTGTAATAGCGTAATGTCGCGAAGCTCATTAGGCTATTACTTTGTAATAGCGTAATGTCCATAAGGCAATGAAGTGAAAGCATCAATATAAAACCTTTTATTTTCATAATTACTGAGAGATTGCTTAACTTGAGACATTGAATATATTTGATGTGACTTACTCCTAATAAAATTATATGTGATTTCGTGCTTTTTGTTTTGAAATAATGCTTCCTGATAGTTCTGATACGACAGTTCTTTTTTCACTTTGTGTTTCACTACTCCTTTTGATTTCTTATGTTCATCATCCTCACCGTGAATTGTGAAGGCATAAGATTTAGGTTTTAATCCGATGAATTTAGTAATGATTTTTCCATTGACTTCATCTTTGTACATTCCTAAGACCTTTTTATTAGTTTTGTCATGACATGGATGCTCAACAGGATAGTCGCTAAAATCCATGTGTTGCTTTATATCATTGAAATCCTTATATACATCATCAGTCATTGTTTGAATTACATAACTGTCAGTATCAGTATAAACCAGTTTTATGTTTTCATTGTATTTTTTCTTAAGGACATCATAGTAAAACTGATACATATGTAATTTGCTTAAATCTAAAATGCTCATTCCCAGAAAAATCGGCTTATCCAGTTTCAGTTTTGCTTTAGTTTTTTCAACTCCTACCAGATTTTCATTTATAATAAATCGGTTTTTGAATGTTGGGTTATTCACACATTTTTCATATCTTACCTCATTATCAACTAATTCAAAGCCCATATGATTTCGTTTGTCTTCCATGGTTTTTCCGTACACCGCGTTATTCATTAATTTGAATAAATCTTTCTCAAAATCGCTTTTGGCTTCTTTCCTTTTACCAGTGTTGAAGTCAATCCACGGTTTCAACCAAGCCCTCTGTTGAAACTTTATTATCCTATGGACTTTACCCATTTTCATTCCCATTTTCAAATAATACTGTAAAGTCTTAATATGAACCAAATATTTTTCTTTATCCTTTAGATTTAATATTAACTTACTTGTTTTCTCGTCCTTGGGACTTTTACCATCATAATATATTTTGAAGACTTGCTTTTGATAATCGGAAAGCATATTCACATTTACATTCATTATTTCAGGCGCTAGTGGATAGTCAGAGTGGAAGTCGTGCAATGTTTCGGGATATTCTAAATCAACTTCCATAATATAACCGAACTCATCGTTTTCATTCCATTTTTCAACAATGGGAGTTTTCTTTGCCCGCTTGATATTTTTTAGCGGTAACTTCTGGGACATTGCCAAACCATACAAGTTATTAGCATCCAAGTAACTACCCAATAGACTAGATTAGACTATTTTCTGCCTAATAGTTAAATCTTATTTTTCTGACTATTAGTTAAATCCATTTAGTTTAAATTCTTGTTTTTAGACAAACGTGATTCTAACTAATATACACATCGATTCTGACTAATAGTTTATTTTTCCGGGCACAAAAATTCTGACTAATAGTCAGCCCGGAATTCTAACTAATAGTCAGGAAAAATCTGACTAATAGTTAGAATTTGTGTTGCTTTTGGGGTCGAAGTTTGGTCGAAACTTCGACGAAACTTCGACCCATACCATGTACACACATTTCAAACTGCGACCAAACTGCGACCCCTCCAGAAACACATATTTAAAACTGCGACCAAACTGCGACCCCCCAGAAACACATATTTCAACCAAACTTTCACTCCCAAGTTCAACCTGTTTTGAGAGCCGGCTTTCACGCGCACAAGCCTTCTTGGCTTGTTCTTGGTGCGTGTCTTTCTTTCACGCTCGAATTTGGCCGCAGGGCGCCTTGTGTGCAGACTTTTGCGAAGCGCGTCGTCAAGCCGCAGTCTCTGCACAAGAGCTTCTTTCATCACACAAGGCGCTACATTTCTGTGAGCGCTTTCACGTTCCTTGCTTCACGCACTGTCACGCGGGCGTCTGTTTGTGCGCACGTGTGCACATGTTTTGTGCACTATACCCGTTTAAGTGACACAGCGAGGGAACACACCTTTCACGAAAAAAACATCTCAAGAGACCACACTGTGGGGCAGAACAATTGCGAAATACCACTTGGCTTTGAGGGGCAAACTGTCAAACACAACCTTCGGGGAAAACTGTTTCGGGTCGTTTGATGGACACATGTGAGTTTACATTGTTGAGAAACAGCTGGAAGAGTTGCGAAAGACCACTTTGAGGGACAAACATTTGGAGGGACTGCCACCACGAGAAAATTTATATTGAAGGGAACCAGTTTTGTGAAAGCCCCCTTTGAGGGACAACTGCGGGAGACCACACTTTGAGGGAAAAATGTGAGAGACCACACTTTGAGGGACAGCTGTGAGACACCATGCTTCAAGGGGCAACTGTGAGAAACCACATTTTGAGGGGCAGCTGTGACAGATCACGTTGATGGACAACTGTGAGCCACACTTTGAGGGACAACTGTGAGAGAGGGACCACACTTTGAGGGACAACGATGAGAGACCACTTTGAGGGACAACTGTGAGAGACCACAGCTCGAGGGGCAACTTGAGAGCCTTGCGCAAAAGGTTCGCACGGACATGTGGGAGAGGCAGGGTCAAAGCATGTGTTTGCTCACCAAAAAAGGTTCCCTTGTAGAGGCGCGGGCTTTACGTCAGAAAAGAACATGTCACAATGTGTGTTTTTGGAAAAGAGGGGGCCCTTTTAATAGAGATGCATTGTATTATGTGGCCTCGCGGCTTTTCCAACCTCCGTTCACCCGCAGTTTTCTGTTCACAGGTAGTTGGTGTGACAGCCTGTGGGTTTCACACAAGCATGCTCGTAGCCAAATCCCGCTTGATTGCTGACCCATCAGTTGGCGTCAGTGACCTGATGGAACCCCTGACGAAGCTGATCAAGGAGAAGAACGAAAAGAATATCTTCAAGCTGATCAGCCCGCCCGCCAATGTTTCATGGAAGTCAGCGACGCCAGTGGCTTGGATGGCTTCTTTGGCACCCCTCTTCAAAGAGTACATCAAAATTGCTCCCAACAGCATCATCTCCGGCAAGAAGCACAAGCTAGGCGTCACTCGCTTAGAGGAGGGTCAAAAAGTGAACTTCACTCGCAAAGCAACGGTCGACTTTGTCGACTGGGTTGATGACACGGTGAGAATGGGCTTGTCTCACTTTCGCACCTTGAAGCAGCAGCCAGATGCAAAGGAACGTGCCTTCAAGAGAGCCGACAACAGCCAGAAAACAATGCTGGACTCTGTGCTGGACATCATGTGTGTCAAGATGGGCCCCACTGAGGAGCAAGTAGCTACAATCACAGAGAGCTCAGCCGCGTTGGAGCCCTATGCCCTTGTCCCAACGGAAGCAAAAGGCCCCCTGAACCCCGAGGACATCTTTGACAGTGTCCTGTCCAAGTACGGCAACGAGAATGAGAAGACGGCTTCCGCGCTCAATGACCTCAAGCCTACAGCCTCGCCAACCCCAGAAAATTGTGGCCCTCTCAAACCTTCCCTTTCCGATGTGGACCTGAAGATCCTTGAGGAAGCCCAGTCTGCATCGCCCATTTGCAAAGAAGGAAAGTCGCAGCAGCAAAGGCTGAACATGGTCAAGAAGAGCATCAATCCAACGGGAAAGAAGCAGGGGCAAGGCAGCAAAAAAGGGAAAGGAAAAGGACAGGGGAAGGGCAAAGACAAAAAGAAGGGCAAGGATTCCAACTCAGGCAAAAACACAAAGCCTGCTGCCAAAGCCACATCCAGCGGCGCCAAGGCAAAGGACGCGAAACATGCAAAATCAGCTGGTGTGAAACGACAGCCCCCGGCATCGAGCAGCAAGGAGCAAGACCAGTTCGTTTTGCGAGCGCCCGAAGTGGTTCCAGACCCGGCCAAATGCGATGTTTCCAGGCAAGTGGCAAGGAACAGATTTGTGTCCAAGGCCTATTACGACACAAAGAACTCCATGAGGGCCCAGGGCTGTGAGGATGCTGAAACTCTTGGCTCCGCGGCAAGGGCTGCTCGTGCCAAGGCCGGAAACATCTTCAATCAAGCCTGGCCCCTTCTCAAGAAGGCTAAAGCCGATGTGGTGGAGCCCCCGGATGTTGACTGAAAGAAGAACAAGGTCCATTGAGGCTCCGCGCATTTCCTTTGATGTGGGGTTATATTCTTCTGCTGTGCGCGCGCATGAGTGTTACCTCCTCAGTTTCCACCAGAATGTTTCGCCGTTTCATGCTGTGATCAGTGGATCAATCAGTTGTTCATGACCAAATGTTGGCCGTGTCATGCTATGAAATGCGCCTGTCAACAGCCGTGAATATGTCAAGTGCATCGTCTCAAATGCCTCTGAGAGCCGGGGAGGGAAACTTCAGGAGCTTGCTGCTGCGCTGGGCGACCGGAAGTTGCGAGTGTCCCAGGTGTACTCTCTTGTTGTTTCCTTCTTTCTTTCTTTCTTTCTTTCTTTCTTTCTTTCTTTCTCCTGTCGCGCTCTCTCTCTCTCTCTCTCTCTCTCTGTCCTCAGGTGTCTCTCAAGGTAGTGTCTCTCAAGGTGGTGTCTCTCAAGGCATGGCGTCTCTCAAGGCGTGGTGTCTCTCAAGGCGTTGTGTCTCTCAAGATGGTGTCGCTCGAGGCGCGGTGTCTCTCAGAAGGTGGTTCAAGGTGTAGCGTCTCTCAAGGCGCCGTGTCTCTCACGGTGTGGCGTCTCTCAAGGTTTTTGGTGTGTCTCTCAAGGTGGTGTCTCTCAAGGTGGTGTCTTCAGTGACTCTGTGTGGTAACAGTTTGGGAGGGGCTTGGGGGCGTTTGTTTGGAATTTGCCTTGAAGATAAGGCTCTGAAATGACCTTATAGGGTAACTGGTATGAACTTGGTGGGTGGAAGAATCAAGCTAACCTAAAGTCACTGGAACCCCTTTTGACAATTGCCTTTGTGTTTGAGAAATACCTTTACCCCAGAGAGACCGCACCGTGAGAGTGACACTTTGAGAGTGGCCTGCAACCTTGAGAGATGGCACCCTGAGAGGAACCAAAGCACTTTTGACAGCGCCATGGGAGAGCCATTTCATGCACCCTTGCGTATGTGCGTGTGACTCGAGAACAACAATCGCCTATGTACAGCCTACGAATTACAAACCCTGTTACGCCACTGTCCCCTGTGAGCCGTCATGATGTTTTACCACCTGTGCTTGCTTGTGATGCCCCCGGGGTGTGCGACAGGCGCAGGCTGTGTGAGTGAATGCATCTGAGAAGATCGGTTTGTTTTGAATCTTTAGGCTCTGACTATACTTTGAGGGACAACGTGAGCAAGTATACTCAAAGACAAAGGAAACACAGGAAACACAAGCTAGCCAACAAGCACAGCTCCTGGGCGACGCCTGCATGCAGACCAGCTGAAACACAACTGGTACGCTTGTGATCTTTGCCATGGCTGAGCCCCCGTGCAGGCTGTTCTTAAAATGCGGCGGTGTCGCTGGCCGGAACCTACTTCCTGTCAAAGTACCCAGTTGTCGCGGAGGCAGCTCGCCCGCGAACAGACGGCGCTGTTTACCCTGTCAACCTGGCTCCGGTAGCTCCTGCGGCGCCGATCGTGGGTTCGCAAGCCAAGCCTGCCTCAGGGCCACCTTCTTGGCGCGGGGCAGCAGCGGGGCGCGGCGCAGCGGGGCGTGGCGCAGCGGGGCGTGGCGCAGCGGGGCATGGCGCAGCTTCACCAAGCAGCTGTGGCAGGCGGGGCCCGGTTGACCTTGTCCCTCCAGCTCCTCCACCTCCTCCAGCTCCTCCAGCCCCTCCAGCTCCTCCAGGCCCTCCAGCTCCTGCATCACCTGTGTCAGATACACTTGAGACGGAGGAGCGCTGCACTCATGATGACTACATGGATCCAACGGAAGACGCGGACGACTCCGACGATTTGCCTACCACGCCAGAGACAGATGCAGAGGCGGGCACCTTGCTGCCACTTCCAGTCGGGCCTGTCAAGCTCGAGCCTGCGTTGCCATCGCCATCATTACAGGGCGGGATGGCGAAGCTAACGCATGTACACATTGGAGTGAAAAAGGAAAAAGGCGCGCTAGTGTTGTTTTCAAACTTGCTGTGCTGAGATACGTTGAGCGCCAAGCTTTGGGTCATAAATCCTGAGCTGTCAGGGGGCACACCTCTAGAAGACTTAGGAGATGAGTCTGCAAAGCGCTGTATGCATGAATGTGATCTAAAGACAAGCGCTGCCAAACTTCTTGAGAGAGACACCTCAAGGCTCAAGTCAAGGAACCTTGAAAGACACATTGAGAGAAGCCCCCAGGAAACCTTTAGAGGGAAACCTTGAGAGACACCTTGAGAGACACTTTGAGAGACACCTTGAGAGACACCTTGAGAGACACCTTGAGAGGGATCTTGAGTGACACCTTGAGAGTGACCTTGAGAGAAACTGTAGTAAGAGAGACCTTGAGAAACCCTGAGAGAACTTTGAGAGATACCCTAAACAACAGACTGTTTGAGAGAATTGTGTGGAGCTACTTCAAAAAAACAACTTGAGGGTTGCCTTGAGATCCTTGAGAAACTATGAGGGGCAACACGCTGTCAGGACACTGCTGAGAGGGATAATGTATCCTTCACGGCGCAAACCAAATCCAACCCTCCTTTGTTGGAAGCCAACGCCATTTGATTGAGTTGGGGGGCTGGAGCCACGCAAATCACATGAGGCCTCAAGCAACAGAAAGCCTTTGAAGTTTGCTCTCAAGGCACGCTTAAGCACTCACAGTCGACGTGAAAGGCGGTAAACTTTCTCATGGCCCCAAACCCTTATACATGTTTCGACGGTTTCTCTCCTTGTTTGTGCTGACCTTTGCCACACGCAGGCGTTTGGGAGACATTGCGCACGCATAGCTGCTGCACAGCTCATTCCATCGCGCCATGTCCTCGCAACACTTTGAGGGCGACTCCCAAATGCTTGATCTTGATGCTCTTGATGCTGAAGATGGCGATGAGTTGGGGCCACCTGTTGGCTTCGCAGTCATGAACGATGGAAGCACCCGGGGAACCTTGCCAGAATTCCTCAGCCCCGTCACTGCCAGCCTTGCCGACAGCTTGCTCAATCTCATCAAGGACAACAAGAATCAAGACAAGGAGGAGAAGTCTGTGGAGGGCAACTGCAACATGCAGGAGGAAGAGTGCGGAAAGGGGAAGAGCAAGGCAAAGGACAAGGGTGGCCAAGGAACAAACAACAGTGGCAAGGGCGCGTCCTCATCATCATCTACTAAGAAGACAAAGACCAAGAAGTGAGGCCGGGCGCTTTGCCGACACAGATCGCTCTCCTGAGAGAAAAACAACAATGGGTCTATTTTGCCATAATGAAGCTAGAGTTCCAGTGTAACACTGGCCACCACTCCCATGGCCACAGCTACGCGCCCACAAGCATGATAACTTGTTTGAGAGCCGGAATGCCCCTGCTGCGCCAAAGCAACTTGAGGCTCGTCATGCCCCGCAGCCCCGAGTTTGTTCTTAGATATCGATTTCCCAGTAAAAAACAAAGCTGAGTTTCCAGAAACATACGTTGACAACATGTCTCTCCACATAGGGGGGGTCGAAGTTTGGTCGAATGTTGGTCGAAACTTCGACCCGTAGTTTGATCGCACTTTGGTCGTAGTTTGGTCGCAGTTTTGTTAAAACACTGTAAATACCAATGTTTTATGATATGATCATGCAAAACTACGACCAAACTGCGAGTCGAAGTTTCGACCAACATTCGACCAAACTTCGACCCCCCTTTCAACTCCCTTAAATGTGGCAATGAAAAACTGTACTAAAATGGTTGTGAATTTTGAGAGGAACAGTCTTGGGAGGGGCTTGGGGGCGTTAAGATTCTTTAGGAAACCAATATGTTTTGGTTCCTCTCAAGGTGCCATCTCTCAAGGTTGCAGACCACTCTCAAAGTGTCTCTCTCACGGCGCGGTCTCTCTGGCGCAAAGGTGTTTCTCCAACAAATGCAATCGTCAAAAGAGTTTCCACTTTAGGTTAGTTTGATTTTCAACCAGCAGGATTGGGCTCGTTTGTTTGGGCTCACAGGGGTGAGAAGCGACATCGAAAGTGACTGAGAGGAACATGTTGTGAGCAAACCACTGCGCAAACTACGCCTCTCACCTTTTGCACTGAGTACGTCACCTCCCCAACTTCCCCCGAGTCTTGTTTTCGCCACTCTCACGTCTCACACCTCCTGAGGAAGCGCTCGCTCAGAGCTTCAAGTACCCTAATGGCGTGGTGTCCTTGGTCCTGTGTAAGCTGCATCAGCGCATCCGCAACGTCTTTGCCGAAGTAGTGCTTAATGCTCGCAAAAGCACCCTTGGTTCTTTTTTTACCAGGCATATACAATGTATTGCTCGAGTCAAATGTAAAGTGGCCAGCGTCAATAAATACAACTTCAAGCTCGCCGCGTTCACGAACTCCGAGGTTACGAAAGCCAACGTCCATCACCCGAACGCCTGCAAGGGTCGCGCGCGCCAAAATAGCAACAACGTGCTCAGCGAAGTAAACATCAGCGGGAGGATGCCGTTCCAAATACTCCTCAGCAGTTTCAAAGCGATCTTGCACCACCGCGTGCAACGGGAATGCCATGTGCCCCTCAAATGAGCAGGTGCCATGCCAGCTACCATAAACGCCAGGCGCTAGGTCAGGAGCCCACAGGCTCAGCTTCATGTCAGGTTCGTTATCTGACAGGCTTCGCGCAAACTTGATGACCTTTCCAGGTGGATATTCATACACAATTCTTTGCGACCCCCACGCCACCCTTCTGATAGAGATTTGCTCGCCCCCCACCCACGTAATCGTTGCCACCTCAGGGAAATGGCTATTCCACTTTTTACCTGAAGAGCATGCCTGGCCATTCAAAATGAACTGCCATGCGCTAGAAGAACTAGATGCTTCCTGCGGTCCCAGCTCAGCGCCCTTGCAGGCATCCTCACTACTACACAATGCAGGCGCAGGTGAGGCTTCCCTGTGCAAGTAAGCTTGTTCTTGAAGAGTATCAGCTTGTTCTTCCCTGGGCAACTCAGCTTGTTCTGGAACAATTGTTGCAACAGATTCACTGCAGTTGCTGCCTTCGTCTGAAAAGATAGTCTTGTTGTCTTCATCTTCTACAGGCGGTTCTTCTTCTACATCGTCAGCTGCTTGTATCCCAGCGCGTAGAAGTGCGTCAAGATACCAACGGCGTCTCATAGCTTCAAGGAATGCGCTGGTGATCAAGTGTAACGCACTCACAAGCGACATGCTCCCGACATTGTTTCATGTAGGGTCTAGCCAATTTCTGAAGGCCAAACTATAATCGCACGTCTTGCCTGACATAATGGTTCGTGTTCAGAACACATGTGAATTTCAAACCAAAAGGTGTGCTCGAAACTGTGAGGGTGGGATGTGTTTCCAGGGCAGCGGCCGCCCTTCCCCTTGAACCATGAGAGGTGTGTCACACATTGAGTTGCTTTGCCTCTGCCTGCCTTGTTCAGCATCCAGCCGCTGTGCAAGAAACAGCACATTGCCAATTCCCCGCTTGGCCATGCCAGCTATGAAGAGGCCTGCGGCCAGCGAGGCTACGTCTGGTGCGCCCACGAAAAAGCCAGCTGCGAACAAGCTGACCATCAATGCCATGGTGGATGACATCAAGACGGCTGCTTCGTCCAAGGATGATGAGGAAGAGAACCAATTGCGCGACAAAGGAAAAGCCGAGAAATTCGGCAAATTAATGAAGGCTGGGGCATTGCCGCTAGCTGTGGTTCACATGTGGCAAATCGAGTCCAAGAAAGCGCAGAGCCAACGGCAGTTCCAGACGAATCTGATCAATGGACTGTTCAACAAGCAAACTGATGGATCCTACAAGATGAACACGGAGTCTCACCAGTTCAAAGAGTACCAGAAGATCTACGTCCAACACGTCGCCAAGGACAAGAAGAAGGGAATGCCGCGGGGGATCATGTTGGCTTCCGTTTTCCATGGCGACTCCAGGGCCATGGAGGCTAGCCTTGCTAAGGGCGAGTTGCAGTCGCACAAGGACGATGCGGGTATGGAGTACCTAAGCTTCCGTGAGCTGCAAACCATGGAGGTCAAGACCAACGAACGTGGTGAAACAGTTGAGGGGTTCAAGAAGCTCAAAAGCCAGGAGGCCCACACGTTGGCGGGGCTCATGTCGAAGATGAAGTGGGAGTGGGTCTGCAAGGAGGCAGGGTCCGGGCGTTGCTCTCGGGGCTTGCCTTTTGTCACTATTTGTCACACTCAGGGTTTCTGTGTCGGTGCTGTCAGTCGCTTCGCTTATCAGATGACCCCAGGCTGCCCCCCCCCCAATCACTCTCAAAGTCGCATTGCTCTGAACGTGTTTTTGGCTCTCACAGTTTATCGTTTCTCTCAAAGTGTGTGGTCGCTCTCAAGGTGAGTCTTTGTGCTCTCAAGGCAACGCTCTCACAAGGAAAATGAATGGTTTACGCTGGTTGTGGGTACCTTGAGAGAAACAGTTTCCTGAAACAATTGGATGGGGGATAAACATTGCAAAGCTAGCATCCATTCGCCCTTTTCCAGTTTATTCTTACTCTGGACATTCCTTTGGAGAAGTAAAGCTGCAACAGCTGTGTCCCCACCAGCGCTGCAAGACTTGTGGGCTAAGGCTGATCAGACTCGGCTTGAACAGGATGCTCATCTGCCTGAAGGGTTCCTCAAGACGCTGGCCAAGGCAGCCACGGCGTGCGACAAGTTGCTGAAAGAGGGCTTGAAGCTTTCCAAGGAAAGGGGCTTGGCGGAGAAGGAGGGAGCCCTCAAGGCTGCCTACGCCGACCTGACCAAGCACCAGAGCCAGATTGAACACGTCAAGACTTGGAAGGAACTCCCGAACACCGATGGCCCACTCACCAAAGGCGCCTTGGACAACTTCTTGCTTGACATTGCCCGGGACGTTGACAAGTACAACAAAGAGATCGAAAGCGTCAAGGGCATCCTCAAGGCAAGGCGCAACTGAGGCTTCCGTTTTTGTGTTTTGAAGCACCTTACGGGGCTCCACCTGGCCACAGCAGCTATAAGCGCAAGAATATACTTCAGGCACACCCGTGAATGCGGCGCAAAACATTGCTGAGCCTCGAGAGGCACACGCGCTGTGGCCCTTTTGAGAGACAAACGCTTGGTAGCTGCGCACACCTTGAGAGACACCCTGAGAGATACCCTGAGAGACACCCTGAGAGACATATGCTGTTTCCTTGATGTTGCGTAGAACACTGCGACGCACAAAGTTCTTCATATACACACACAAAGGTAACCTTTGAGCGGAAAGGAGCAGGATTTGTCAATTGTTGCATGGGTTTGTCAATTGAGCAGAAAACGCTGATTTTACCACACTGAGCATTGTTTGAACATATAAACAAGACTTGCTTCACACTTTCACCCAGCCGCGCCATGGATCGCTTACCTAAGCGCAGAAAGATTGGGGGAATCAGGCAGCGCATGGCCAAAGCCACCGCCAACGAACAGGCAGGCAATTTCACCAATGAAAGCCAGCTTGCCGCGCTCCTCCTGGAACTTTTTGCTTGGGGGGCTATGTCTCCCCAACTGATCCAAGAAATTGCTGCCCTGGCTGTTCGAGACTTGGAAGCCTCTATAGAAAATGGCCAAGTCCTTGCGTCCTTGCTGGCATAGGCACCAACGGCGCTTACAAAAACAAGTGCCATGCTGACCTGATGAACAAAGTCGAGCACTTGAGCCAACTACCAGAGCCATTTCGAGTTCGAGTTCCCTTCGCCCTGCCTTTCGGCGAGTCGCTGCAGGGAATGCTCTTGCCACACCAGCTCTTCGCGTCTTTGTGGCGGGACTACCCAGAAACTTGGCGATCGTCTGTTCTTCCTGATGAGCAAACCCTGCAACGATTTTGGAGCGCAGTGGATTCTCATCCACAGATGGAGAGCCACCCCATCCGGGACGTTGCCGATTACAAGTCCAAGGTTGTGCCGCTCGCCGTCCATGGAGACGGCGTGCCGGTGGTCGGTCTTGGCAAAGGGTGGTCCAAAGCTATGACCATGTTTTCGTGGTATTCGTTGATAGGGCAAGGGCAGACCAAAGAAATCTTATTCTGGGTCTGGAGCATGTATGACCGCATGAGCAAAGGCTCTGTCTCTGAAGGAACCAGAGGCGTTTTCTTTTTGCAGTGCTACGATGGTCCTTCCTGTGTTTGATGGAAGGGAAATGGCCAAGCGCCGACTTCCAGGGGAAGAGGCATCTCGGCCACCACAAAAATCATTGGGCGTGGTTTTGTTTTTTGTTCTTATTTAAGGCATTTTTGTCGCATGCATGGCACCCACACCAAAATAGGAACAAAAGCGTACAAATACAACAAGCTGCGCCCCCCGCAACAACTTTGACGGCCGCCGCAGGTATGTTGCTGGAAGTGAAGGGCACAGGCTGGCGGGAAAGTGGCTAGCTGGAGGATATCGGGGAGTATTGTTTGCCCTCACAGGGGACCTGGATTATTACAATAAAATATTGGGCCTTCCAAACTACTCTTCTGCGGCAGGGCCGTGCTCGCATTGTCAATGCAAAAAGGCGGGCGATGACACATGGACAGATTTTCGGGCAACTGCAAGCTGGCGAGCCACCAAGTGGACTCCTAGCGCGTGGCGTGCTTGGGAAGAGCATTCTCGATGCCCGCTGCTGTCCCTTCCAGGTGCCTCTTGCTGGACAGTCGCCTACGATTGGATGCACGTCAAATACCTAGGCACTGACATGTATCAATACGGATCTGTCTTAGCTTTTCTGTGCCATACGGTCATGGCGAACGAGCCCGAAGAGAATCTCTTACAGCGCTGGACGTTCTTGAAACAGTTTTTCAAGGACCATGGCACCCCATCGCCTTTTCGATATTTGAACCGTCTCTCTATGTTTGTGAGGCAAGGCGGCCGCTTCCCCAAATTGCGGGGCAAAGCTGCCGAGGTCAGGCACTTCGGGGCAGCTTTGCACGCTTTATGGAATGCTCACATGAACCCTCATTTGATTCTTCATCGCCGGATCAACTTGATGTTGCAGTTAAACTGCCAGCTGGAGAACATGATCACAGAGTACAAAGACGACTTCGCGTTCCCCCCTGGGCCTGCTGAGGACTTCGAAAACACATGCACGACAATGCTCCAATTGCAAACCCAAGTTGCTGAACATTTCTTGGAAGAAGGTATTGCCTATTTCGACGTGACTTCGAAATGTCACATGCTGCAAGAGCTCGCCATCCTGGCTCGTCACATCAACCCTCGGCTCATTTGGGTGTTTTGCGGGGAAGACATGATGCAAAAGATGCAACAAGTGGCGCAGAGCTGCACCAGGGGCAACACCCCGGGCCAAACCAATTTGAAAATGGCCCGCCACTACCGCCTCGGATTGCATTTCTTGTTCAAGAAACGTCACGGATGAAGGCGTTGCTCTCTGTCTTTCTCACACCCCAAAGCACTTTGCGCTCGCGTACTGTGTGTGCAAAAAAGGCGCGCCGTCAAGCTGTCTTTCATGCAACAGACAAGAAAACACGAGGAGCCCGCCAAAGGGGTCATCGCAAATACTTTTCGCAGAAGATCTAAGAGGTTTTAGGGGATCACCTTGAGAGACACACCTTGAGAGATGCATCTTGAAGGGTTTGCTTCGAGAGAGGCGCCTTTGTTAACAATGCGAGACGAAAATCTCATGGCCTAGCGCTGCCGAAACGGCGCATGGGAGTTATACCCAAGTGTATCTGCGCGCAAATGCGCTCACATGAAAATATTGTCACATGAACGGGGGGGGAACAAGATTTGTGTGTAAGAGTGAGAGAGCTTGCGCGCAGCGAAAGGCCACAGCAGCGCACGCATGCGCGCGCGCTGTGAAGGGCTGTCAAACATGAGGGGTCGCAGTTTGGTCGCAGTTTGGTCGTCAAACATGAGGGGTCGCAGTTTGGTCGCAGTTTGGTCGCAGTTTGGTAGAAATTTGTCCCCGGCACATTCTAACTAATAGTTAGAAAATAGTCTAAACTATTAGTTAGAAAATCGTGTGTGTTTTTGGAGCCAAAAAAATAGACTATTAGTTAGAATCGCGCCGGGCCAAATAGTCTACATATACTATTTTTTCGGCGCAACAACGAGACTAAATAGTTAAAAAAATAAACTATTTTCCACCACAAAAAAATCTACCTAATTTATAGAATTAGATCTAATTCTATAAATTAGGTAATTCCTAGTTTTCTGACTAATCTGGTCTATTGGGTAATATAATTTGATGGCTTGTTCTCATCATATGCTTCCCCCATATACTTATTATTTGCCACCGCTAATTTATGACTGACTTGACACATACCACCTCTCATTCCCTTTTCAACCATCTCAAACATTTCTTGGTCATGCAATTGTTCTATTTCAACGCCAGTTTTTAGAAGCATCGCGTCCCATGCGAAATTTGGCAACGTGTAATAATGAGCGGGGTCTAAACCGTAGTATTCCATACACAAGTCTCTAAAGTTTTCAAATACATCGGTCAGTAGTAAAACATCAGTTCTTAAATACAAGTCGTGATACTGCCCGAGTGTTCTAATCCCGAAGTGCTTCCATACTTTCAGTGCCCTTTCATAATCTTTATCGCTTACATGTTCTTCACTCAATTTACTGTAAAACGCTTCTTTCGGTGGTAAAGCCCTTTCCTTAAATCTTTCAAAATCATCAAAGTAGTCATAGGGATAAATACCCTTATCAGTCAATAAATCCAAATCTTCATCGGTTTTAACATACGGGTTTCTAACGCTGTATCTGAAATTGTTCTTCCAATTCTCACGCTTTTTATCATCCTCATATTTACTCAACTTCACCAACTTATCCAACGAAGACGATAAGAAACTGAAACTGTCCTTGAAACAAAGATTTTTAAAACCAAAGGTTATAAACTTTTCGCTGTTCTGAGCGATACATTCTATTTTAGAATTCTTGTTCAGTTCGTGAGCCTTGTTGATGATTAAGTGGGCATCGTAGTTTTTAAGGTTATGAAGAAACACAGGGATTTTATAATATCTCATACTAAAACCAAGATTACAATCATCGTGGGCGCATCCTCTGTAAGCTCCAGTAAAGTGACAATGGTCTCGAACCTTCTTGTCCTCAGGTTTAAAATCATTTCCACAGATAAAGCAAGTAGTAGCATTTTCAAAATCTTCCTTGTCCTTTTCAGTCATGATTATCTCTTTTACTTCCTTCATCCTACTAATAATATCTTCTCTGACTTCATTGATTTTTTCAACAAACTTATCCATACAATCTTCACCTCTGTATAAGTAAGGCTCACTACTTCCGGTTATAGCATTGACTACATTAATCATAAAACCACAGGGACGGTGATTTTGATATGATGTAGTTTTAGCTTTTGCCGATTTGCTTTTAACATCAATTGGCACAGTTAAACATTCAAAGTCGGCATAGATTACGAATGGAGCTTTAAGTTTCTTGAAATGGTTTTTGAATGCTATTGTTTCACCTGCTTTTGGCATTTCTATTTTTTGACCCTCAACTGCTAGACAACCCTGTTCTTCGTGTTTCTTTAAAAGTTCTTCGGACTTGAAACCATGTGAGCAGGTTCTACAGTGATACTTCTTCGCCTTCATCTTGTTAGTCTGACTACTCATTAACTTATCGTAATTTTTGATATAAGCGTAATGCGATTTAACTTCATCAGTCAATTTAATTAAATCGATTTTGTGTTGTGCTTGTGGGTTGTTGCTTCTTTTGTATAATAAAATAGTTTTACTATTCGTATCGGGGTTTATGTAATAAACATTGACCGATATGTGTTTGTTCTGTTCTTCAAATAGTTCAATCTCATCATTACCTACTGGAAAGTCAATATTATCCCACTTGATAAATTTGTCATCTACATATTTCTTATAATGATACATCTCGCAGGGATGGTCTTTTTTGAATAACTCATAAAATCCACATTGAACAGCATATTTAAAACATAAGTCATCCTCATTTTTAATATTAATACAAGCCTTTTTGTTTGCCACCCAGTCGGGCAATGCAATAAAGGATGAACCACGGGTAGGATTGTACCTATCATAACTGATGACTAACTTTTCAACTTGGACAAGAACCAAACTCGACTGAACGTCTTCGACTACTTCAATTTGTGTCTCAATGTCATGCCCAATGTTGTTTAAGACGTTGTTCAACTCATCGGTATTCTGAATATTGTATCTTCTGCTTCTTAACCTCCTTTGAATAAGTTCATTGTCGGGATTTTTGAATGATAAATCAGTTTCACGATTATTTTCATGTTCGGGTTTCTGTTCAGGAATTCGGCCAGTCGTTGCTTCTGGTATTTTAAGTAGGATAAACCTTTCAACCCCTTTAATCTTATATCACTTACCGAGTAGGTGTTGGCGTATCCCTTGAACGCTTGTTGCTCGTCTGTGATTTTGGACTTGAATCGCTTGACATAATCCTGTAAGGGTCTACCTCTCGTTAGTTTTAGATAATTAGCACCTTTCATTAAAAGGCCATGCTTTCTATATCCGTCACTCCTTGCCACTTCCTTTAGTTTCGTGTTCAATACGTTTGAAACTGGTTTGTTCTTATCATATCTGTAGGTCTTATCACCTATTTTGAGTTTTTGTGTTTGCCTCCCTTCTTTTTGTATTAGTTCGCCTTGTTGGCTGTTTAAAATGAAATCTATGATTTTATTTTCTGACATGGTAACCATAATACTATACTCTATATAATATAAGGTATTTTCTCTTTAAGTAGTTTTTCGGGCTGGGGTTGACTGTTGGAGAAAATGGGTTTCGGGTTGAGAATGAACGCATTAATCTCATTAAGTGTTTTTAATAAGATGAATGATTATTATTTTTTCATAATGTGCATTGTTGCGAAGCTTGCGAACAAATTTTAGATTTCTTGTGTTTAGATAAATTTGATTTGCTTGATATCGTCCTTCCACAGTCCTCGCAAGTGTAAGACTGTTTTAGGTTATTGTTGTAGTAATTCTGGTGGTAGTTCTTCTGGTCGTCCCTCCATCTCACGGGTTGCTCACTGTCCATCGCTCGAAGTCTGGTTCTGTTCGCTTATCATCTGTAAGACTAAGTCGTTTTCTGCTTTCATCAGTTCAACCATCATATCAAATTCGTCATTCGTTATTCTCTGTTTACTATTACCGTTAATAAAAATTCCTGTCATTTTACTATATTAGGGCGTTTTGTCTTTAAGTAGTTTTTATTTTTTCTTCTTGCCTCGGCTACTTTTTGTATTTGTGCTTTCTGGGCTTCTACTCCTGCTTCTTGTTTCCATTTGTTCCCTCGTCCATTCACTACCTCTAGCTATTTCTTGGGGTGAGTTGCTCCTGCTTCTTGTTTCTAATTGTCTTCTGTTCATTTGATTCCCTCTTGCTCTTTCTTCTGGTGAGTGGCTTCTGCTTCTTGCTTCTACCTGTCGTCTTGACCAGAATGATGCCCTCGGTTGTTCTTCTTCCTGTTCCCTTGATTGTTCTGATGGTGTGGATGTCTTCTTGTCACGTTTGAATAGTTCAAATACGCTCTTGTCTTCTCCACCTAAAAATATGTTTCTTAACGATTTTATTTCTCGGCTTTCCTCTTTCTTATCTTTTTCGGTTGATGCTGATGACGATGATGATGTTAAATGAAGACTTTGTAAATCTTCCTGCTTTTCATCTTTTGGTTCATCTTTTGGTTCATCTTTTGGTCCTGAAGTTGCATTACTATAAATTTCATCAGCAAAATCTTTTGCTATATATCGTGTTGTTTGTGCGTCTGCCTCGTTGTTTTCATATAACTGTGATGTTGGTGCTACTTCATCAAACATATCAGGGAACAATTCGTGTTGAAGAACTTGTTTATCAGTTTGAACCCTAGCATTCAACCGTAGTCTCCTATCGTATTTTGAAAGGTCAAAATCGTCAAAATCTATATTGTTGATTGACAAGTCAATTACCTGTCTTTCGGGGATGATTTCAATTTTTAATCTGTGCGTCATCGCTTCCTTTAGCATTTCTTCAAAAGTAGGGCGTCGGCGTAATCCATAATATTTATTAGTCATATTAAATATTATATATTTTTTTATTGTTGAGTTGATGAACTTGGTTTCTGTTTGAAGTATTTGTTATAAACATTGTCATTGTAATATGTTTCTAACCGAGCACGAATTCCTTTTCTTTCTGTTGTTCTTGCATTGTTATATTCGTCTAATAATTCTTTGAACTCATCGTATTTATCAGCATTTATTACATTAAATTGATGTAGTTTTGAAATTATGTTATCCATCATAGTTCCCGGATTTTTCGATAAATACACCGGCCACAACCACTTTATACTAGTTAAATAATTTTTGAAAATTCGTTCGTCATCAACGTCTTCGTTTTCGACATTTTGTAATTCCAACTCGATTGCTTTTTCATGCATTTCCATTATCTCAGCATTAGTAACGGTTGTTTGCGCGTCATCGTCATCATCTTTACCTTTTTTCATTGCTTCTACTTCAACAACTGGGTCGTCTTCTCGCTCATCTTCTTCTTCCCCTTCCTCTAATGGTTCTAATTCCGGCATTTCATCAGCGGACACCATTGAATGAACTTCTACACCGGCAGGATATGAACTCTTTGAAACAGCGCTTGCCATTTCTTCGTGTTGTTCTCTCCAAAGTCTCATTTTTTCTGCAAGTTCTTCTTTCTGTTTCTGTGCTTCCGTTAGTCCTTCTTGAATGAAAGACTGGTGTTGTTTCAGTGTGTCAGCAAGTTTCAATTCATCATTAAGTTTAGCTCTTACACTACCATCGTCCGACATTGCTCCTTTCATAACTTCTCCTCTCCGGTCTAGTTCTTGTTTCTTTTGAATGTCTAAGACGTCCTTATTATCAAACTGACTACCGTATTGGTTTAATCTGTATCTTGTCGCTTTTCTGTCTATCACATTTTCAATTGATGGACGGTTCTCATCTCCTACTAATGTTTCTTTCAATAATTCATCATAAGAAGGTCTCAAATGTAATTGTGATTTCAATGAACCTACTTTTACCGGTCCTACTGTATTCAATCTACTAATTGATTTAATCATAGTACATTAATTATTTAGAAAAATAAATTAATCAGAGATATTCTTAATCATTTCTTCTAAATGCTTCTTTCTTACAGTTAGTTGTTCCTTCGTTTGTATTCCGTCTGGTGACCGTGTGTTGTCTAATATGTTTCTTATTCTGTCTAATTCCTTTCTGTAACTTTCGGTTCTGTTGCTTTCAGCTAAATCATTTCTATACTTTATTAATGCTCCCTGTGATTGTCTCGCTTCCAGTGTGTCCTTCAACTGTTTAAAATAATTCATTCTTGAAGCAACTCCCCATAAATCTGAAACATTATAATGACGTTCTACTTGTGGCGCCCTTTTAAATTCTACATTTCTATGACTTCTCATAAGCATGATTAATATATATTATAATTAGATTATTATTTAAAACATTGATGAAGATAATTTGTTTATTTTTTCTTGTTTATCTTGTTTTTTCTTTTGTTTAAGTTCTTCATAATGTTGGCTTAATAGTTCTGTTGCCGTGGGTTTCTTAATAGTTTCTTTAATCACTTCTTGTTTAATCTCATTCTTAATTTCTTCTTTTACTTCTGGTTTTATCTTTCTAATATTCTTTTGTGGATTGACTGGTAGCATCTCGGTTTTTGCCCCTTTACAATTTTTAGGATGTGAGTGTCTCAAACTTTTCAATGTCATCTTTTTAGAGCATTGTTCACATTCTACTAATTCAACTTCTTTTTTAGTTCTTGGTAATGCTTTTGCTTTCGCTTTTGGTTCAGGAATGACTTCTTCAGGTTTAACTTCTTCTGGCGTTGGTTCTTCATTAACTGTTTCATTTTGTTCAACGACTTCATTATTAACAGGTGCTTCTTCTGTTTTAGTTTCATTACTAACATCTACTACCTCAATACTTGACATATAATATATTCTATATATTTTCTATATGGAAAAATTAAAGAATATATTTAAATAATATCGCTTTTCACAAACAATAATGACAGGGATACATTTACCCCATTTAAATTAATTTCATTTCCTAATGAATTACTAATCCAAAAATCTAATTGTTTAAAGCTTCTATTTGATACATCCAAGTAATCCAGAGGGTTTAATTCCGAATCAAAGACAATTCCCGCGTGTGGTGCTGTGACTGGTACTTTCTTAACAACTGTGCTATCACCGGTTATTAAATTTACTTGATTATAATTAGACAATTGAGAAGAATGAATATAAATATTTCTAATGGGTTGAAGATTAACGAAACTAGAAACATAAGGATTATTATATTGATAAACTACCATTTGATAATTTCCTAAAACTTCATTAGCAGATTGCAAGTTATTAGCATCAAAAGTTCCATTCCATATATAATCCGCATATGTTAGTTTCATTTGTTCATCAGTTAACACAGCGAACTTTCTATCGGCATAGTTTGAATAAATTGTTATTTTATTAGTTTTCACACTGTAAGTAACTTCATAAGTATTTGAGAAATTAGTATTATCTACAACACCATTTATTTTTGACTTTAATTCTGTCGCTAGTTCTGTGCCAGTATATACTCCTTCGTCCAATTGTAACGCTAAATAATGGACATTTGTGTTATCTTCATCTGGAACTAGTGGAGAAGAATAAAAGTATAATATATTATTTAATCCTGACTGAATCGAATACCACGAGTTAGGTAATGTTACTTCGTGAATGTAGCAATGAACTCCGTTGTCTGTTTGTAATGTTTCCGGCAATTCAACTTTGAAATTCGATGATGAACCACTAATTCTATGAGCGCTGTCAATATAAACTTTTTTATATGTAAGCATTATTAATTAATTGAGAAATTAATTTATAACTTTAAATATATGATTAATAATAAAAAGTTAATTTATGAAATGAAGCATGGGAAAATTAAACATTATCAACCTTATAAGAAAAACAACTAAAATAACTAATGTTATGAAACAAACTGACAAAATATTAAATAGTTATTATCCTAATTCTAATTTAACTGATGCACAAGGATTGAGTAGAACCTATGGAAATGGTAAAGGTTTTTATAATGATGGTGATAAAATGTATGTAAGCGGAACATTTGGAAGAGGTACGTTTGGAGGTGCTGTTAATGACATTCTGGCAGATGTAGGACTTCCCTTTAAAATGACAAAATTTTCACAACGATATAAAGACACATCAACAGCATTGGATGAAAACAATGAAGTTAAACATCTTATAACACATAGTCTCGGTTCAAGTGTAGGGGCACAGATAACAAAAGATTACCCTGAAAGAGAATTAACTTTAACCACTTCTGGAGCGCCGTTTATATCACGAAGGTCTAAAATTACCGATGATTACATTAATTTTAGAAGTATCTTAGACCCTGTCAGTATTGCTGACCGTGGTGCTATAACTGTTTATACTGGTTCATTAAATCCATACACTAACCATGATTACATAACTGGATACGGAGACCAAGGCAAAGATGTTTCAAGAAGTGTTGGCTCGGTAACGGAGATAATATAATTAAATAAGTACTTAAATATATAACTATATAATATTATATATGAATAATCAATTAAATGAAAACTTAACAATTGAACAAAGATTAATGGATTTATATAGAGATAATAAACGAACATATGTAAAATGCCAATGTGGATGTTATATATTTAGAGGTTTTGAATATTCCAACTGTTATAATTTCATCTTGTTTAAAGCAAAAGTCGCAAATAATAAGTTCATGTTATTAAATGACAACAACAGATGTAATCACACTCAATCAGACATTGATGAAATAGTAAAAAGAAAAAACACAAATTTATTATCGTAATAATATTAATGATGCAACATAAGACATATGACAATGAAACAACGGATGATATGATTAAGAATGAAAATAAAAAGTATAAGAAAAGTACATATGAAGAAATTAGAGAATTAGTAATGGAGAAAGAAAAAGGGAATAATCCAGTTGAAGATAAGATTAAGAAAAAGAAAATGAAAATATTTAAAAATAATAATTCTAATCAAAAGGATTACACTAAATTATTTAATTTAGTTTAGTTTAAATTATTTCTAAATTAAATTATATATAGCAATGGAAACTTTTAGTGCTGAAGATATTCTAATTGACAACCTCTCATTCAAGTTAAATAAAGGTGCAAGTTATATCAACGACCGTCGTTCAGTCTCGTTTTTCCCTTCTGGAAGTAATATCTACACCCCTTCATCTGGTCAACGTGTGTTGAAAATAGCTTTAAATGCTGAAGATAATACTTGGCTTGACCCGCAGAGTGTAATGGTTTATTTCACCGTTGAAAACACTGACCCGTCAGACAATAAACGCTTACGTCCTCTGTCTCCTGCTTATTCCTTTTTTAGAAGAGCAAGACTAATTGCTGGTAATCAACTTGTTGAAGACATTGATTATTACAACCGAAATCATCACATGATGAGTTGCTTGATGTCAAAAGGAGCAAGAGACAATGAAGACGCCCAGAGTTTTGGTTATAGATATGATGATGATTTAAACACACGTCGTGCAGTTCCTGCATCGGGTCATATTGGTCCTGCATATGACGCTTACACAATTCCAGGCTTTAACAGAAAAATGGTTGTAGGATTTAAACCGATGCTTGGTTTATTCAATCAATTTAAGTATATCCCGTTAAAAGCGTGTCCTCTTGTTTTAGAACTTGAATTAGTTTCAAATTTCACCGATTGTGTTGTTACAGCGGGTGGGTCGAGGTTTCCAGCGAGTGGCAACACAGACACAAGCCTTCATACAAATGAGCAGTTCTCAATTAGTAACGCATTCCTTCAAACTGATTTGGTAAGCTTGGACAACGACCTTCATAATAAATATGTTGCACACCTACTTGATGGGAAAGAA
Source organism: Effrenium voratum (assembly GCA_963377175.1). NCBI lineage: Eukaryota > Dinophyceae > Suessiales > Symbiodiniaceae > Effrenium > Effrenium voratum. Next base: position 63,108 of record CAUJNA010001327.1, on the reverse strand, counting down.
TTACCTATTACTTATAATACTTATATTTGTCAATCTAATCAAGTTCCCGATGGTTCGTCGTCAGTTAACACTACTGTTGTTCGTTCAGTGTCAAAACTCGCTGCCGCGTTCATCTCTTTCAGTAAAAGCGCAGTAGGCGATACTCACGTTATGAAAGAATACAACAATTTCTATCATCCTATGTATTATTTGAATTATCAAGAAAGTGGATACTACAATTCCGACCTTGATTTAGAATTTCAACTTCAATTAGGTTCAAAACTATATCCTGAGTATCCATGTCGTTCATTAACACAAGCATTCTATTATTTACGAAAAGCATTAAATTTACCATTGTTCCATCAACACCATTTATCGATTGAATATTCTGCTTATCGTGTTGATAAGTTTATCTTTGCTATGGATTTCGAAAAGGTTCCCGATAGTTCATATACTGGAATTAACACAAAAGCAGGGCAACAACTTTTAATTCGTGTGAAACCTATTGGAAGTATGGTAACAGCAAATATGCCAGATACAATATATATAACATTAGTATCAGAACAAATATTATCCATTAGAGACGCCGGAGTGCAGATTTTAGATTAAAAATAAGTAAAAATGATAATATTAAAAATAAATAAATATTATCATTTTCTACTATTAATATATAATGCCTTCAATAAATTTAACAAACTTTGAGAATGTTGTAGCGCACACAATTAGCGAAATCAATTCTACAAGCGGGGTAACAAACATTAGAAACATATACGCTAATCAATCAGATATAATTGATTTACTCAACAATAAAGCAGACCAAGTAGATACTTACACAAAAGCACAGATTGACGCTAATTTTTATGATATAACTCAATCATATAACAAAACAGAAGTTAATGTATTATCAAATAATATTAGTTCAAATACATTTTTAATAGGTAATCTGACAATAACTTCAAATACAAATTTTAATAATATTTCATCAAATACAAATTTAATAAGTAATTTAAATTCTACTATGACAACTAATTTTAATAATATTAGTTCTAATTCTAACTTAATTAATACAAATATTAATAATATTTCATCTAATACACATTTAATAAATAATTTGAATTCTACTATAACAACTAATTTTAATAATATTAGTTCTAATTCTAATTTAATAACAGGATTAAATAGTACAGTAAATTCACATATTTCAGCAATATCAGATTTACAGAATGGAGGTTCACTTAATGAAGCAGATTATTATAATAAAATAACAACTAATAATTTATTATCAAATAAGTTAAATACATCAATATTAAATAATACATTAGTACATAATATAACAACTACTGCAACTTTCAAAATAGCAGAATTTGGAAATTATAATAATTTCTTTGAAATGTATAATAATTATTTTGATAGTTATGTTTATGGAAATTTAAGTGAGCAACTATGTTTTTGAATCAAAGAGGTTTTGGAGATGTAGAAATTAATAATTCTTCAACTTTTCAACATGATAAAATAATACTAAATCATAATACTACAATATTATCTAATTTACAAGTATCTGGTTTATTTTCGTGTTCGTCTATTTTAGATATAGCAGGTTCTGACGCTAGATATGTTTTACAGTCAGATAATTTAGCAGGATTAATAAGTGGTAATACAAATACGATAAATACAATAATTACAAATGATAGCGCACAGGATGTAACAATAAGTCAAAAATTAGACAAAGTTAATACAACTGCTCAAACAGTAAACTCTCCATTAATACTTAGTTAACAGATAATACTAATCCAATATTGAGAATCCAGGACGCAGTTAGTAACCAACGACTGGAATTTAAAAGAGGTTGTCAGTTGGACTCTTATCAAGGACTAACAGGTGCTACTCCTTATAGATTATGGTTAGGATGGAATACAGGAGATGTTATTATTGGAAGACCTAATAATGCTTCAAGAATTACGATTAACGGTAATGTTCATACTTCGTACAATTTTGCTCAAGCACACGGAACATCATATTTCGAAGGAGGTGTGTATATGAAAGGAAATTTATTTACAAATAATGATTTTTCAACAGATATTAAAACAAAAATAGATAATATCAATACTTCAATAAATGGATTAGAACCATACTTAGAAACATATACACCGGATGCAATAGAAGGTTTTTATATACATCATCCTAATTTTGTAGCGTGTAGTGTAGGAGATATAACTAATGCTTCTAACCAATATTTTATGGCTGATGGGCTTGTAGGAAAAACAATTTTTAGTAAACCTATAGATGTGTTAGGTAATATTTATACGAATGCTGATGTTAATTGTGATAATGTTAATATTGACACTGATGGTAAATTAACAATTGACACAAACTGTGAATTATATAGATATGTTAGTGCTTTTTCATCTTTTGATATGAGGAATAGTGATGCTAATTCTTCAATTAGATTTATTTGTGGTGACCCCGCTGTTCAGTCTAACATAGTCGGAGCAGTTAATATTACTAGCGGATGGACTTTTAATACTGCTACTGCTGATTTTATGGGTAATTTATTTGCTGATGATGTTTATGTTAAAACTAATGGAGCATTAAGAAGCAATCATTTAGCACCTAACGGAGGAACATTAATAACCGTTGATACTAACTTAGCAGTTCAAAATGCATATTTAGCAACTAATACAATACAATCATTTGATTTAACAACAGTTTCATTTTTAAATGATATTTCCATGACTACTGGCACAGACATAAAGCTTGGTACGAGTGAAATATCAACTTATTATGATGGAACAAATTTATCCACAATTGATGTAATATTCAGAACATCAAATACTGCGTTCAGAATAGCAGATAGTTCAACAACATCTTCAGTTTTATTATCTATTGATAAGACATTTGGAACAACAGTAAATACTGGAAGTTTTACAAATAATGCCTCATCAACTTTCAATGAAAATGTAACAGTTGCAGGAACGAAGAAATTGCTATGTAATACACTTGAACCATCAACAGGAACTAACATAGATTTAACAGCAACGACAGTAACCATTAATGGAACGTTTGTTGGTTCATCTGATTCGCGGTTGAAATATGACATAGACAATGTCAAATCTAACTGTATGAATATTATTAAGAAATTTAAGCCAAAGAAGTTGAAGAGACACGATAGAAATGACGGGGGTAAAACTCATATAGGATATATCGCAGATGAAGTATTAAAAGCAATTCCTAAAGAGTTTGAAAATACTGTGTGTAAAGATAAAGAGTATTTAGGATTGAATTATTTAGTTTTACCCGTGTTGGTTCATAAAGCAGTATTAGAATTAAATGATAAAATAGATAAAATTGAAAAAGAAATTAAGGAATTGAAAAAAGAAAAATCTAAATAATAATATATAATGGGTATTGGTCAAAGCAAAAACGAAGAAAATAACAGTATGGAAGACATTAAAAATTTAAGAGTAGATGAAAAAACGAGAGCGGATACTTTAATAATAAAATCTATTCAAGAATGTGTAACGAGAATAGAAAAGTTAGAAAATCAAAATCGGACAAACTATTATATAAATTACCTGCGTTGAATTTATGCAACGCTTCATTGATTTAAATTAATAATATTAATATGATTCATTAACATTATTAATTAAAAAATATGAATAAAATTTACTAATAAAACTTTGTCTTTCATAATTGATGACTTTAATAGTTATTTTTTCACTTGTAATGAAATAAAATTAACCATATTACGGCTATACACTAAATTAGTTCATAAAGGTCTTTATTAACAAAATAATAAATATCAAATAAATTATTTGATGTTAAAGTACGATTACGAACATGATTCAAACAAGTAAATGAGGTAGATGTAGCAAATATATCATATTCAATTAATAATTTTAATGGTTTATGTTTTTGATGTAATTTATCTAACTCACTTAAGTTAAAAATATATGATATGCCGTTTTTGATAATATTTTTCATATTGATATTATCAATTTCGTTCAGTGGGGGTTTTAAAGGGAACCCGGTCGGCGAGATAGGCGGAGCCTTTGCACAGAGGCCACATATAGACCCGTGCGTATAGCAATAAGATGCACAATCTCAAAACTGCCCTTTTCCTTCTTGGTCAGTGCCGGAATCTGCAACGGTCTCAGACCCAGCACAGTCAGAGCGTTTGCCCCCCACTGTGGTGGTCTGAAAAAGCGACTGCGTCCGCCCAGAAAGGGAGAGGAGGGTGGGCAAGATGCAAAAGCATGCGAAGAACGATGGATCTCGCACACCAGGTTCCCTCAGCCAAACTGCGGGTAGACAACCCTTTGAACAACCCCACAAAAAAACACAGGTGAAAACACCAAGCGTTCAGTGGGGGTTTTAAAGGGAACCCGGTCGGCGAGATAGGCGGAGCCTTTGCACAGAGGCCACATATAGACCCGTGCGTATAGCAATAAGATGCACAATCTCAAAACTGCCCTTTTCCTTCTTGGTCAGTGCCGGAATCTGCAACGGTCTCAGACCCAGCACAGTCAGAGCGTTTGCCCCTCCTTTAGCTCCGGCACTGACCTACGCAACCAAAGCCCCCTTCTTCAGACGCGGAGGTCGCCTCACACTGGCGGCCAGAACAATAAGCAAGAAACGCATGGTTGCCAGCATCAGGGCACACAAAGCTGGAGCCTCTTTTAATCCAAAGGAGACACCTGCGCAAGGCAATTCTGCCACGGGGCGCGAGGAGGTGAAAGGTGAAACGCGCGCGGAGCAAATACTTCTTGAAGCTGCGGGCGCCAACGCGCAAAATGTTGCAAATTGGCGGGGATGCCTTCTCGGCTCAAGGTGTCTGCCAACACATTTGAAGCGCCAGGCTGGTGAAACACAGAGACATGAATGTGAGTCATCACGGCATGGCGAGCCACACATTGCATAATCCTGGAGAGGGGCCAGCTTGTCGTGAACAAACCATTCAACGAGGACTCTGCTGAGGTGTTGTCACAACCCATACACAAGGTGAAGCGGCGGCAGTTCTGTGGTGAGAACCGTGCACACATAAGAAGCAAGCAAAGTTGCGCTATGGCTTCGAAGGATGCGATATACTTTTGCGCGTCCTTTGGCAGAATCAGCCACGGGCGCAGATCATCTAGTGTGAATTTCTCAGAAAACACAAAGAGACGACCGTCGGATTCCAACCAACCACCAATGCCCCAAGACTGACCCGACGCCATAGCGTCTGCGGCACGCGAAAAACTTGAAATAGGTGGCTGAACAAGGGAGACTTCTGACGGACCGTGCAGGAACACTTTATGCAACCACTGCAACACATGTCTGGCTTCAACTGATAAGCGCACCCAAGAAGAATCCGTGTTGCGAATTCGAACCCATGCGCTGCGGTCACTGACTGCATGGGCAGGCACATCTGCAAACACGCGGATCTTATGGCGGCCGACCTGCACAAGCTGAGACCCTTTTGCCACTGGAGTAAACCGCTGCGGTTCCTGAATGCAAATGGTGCCCTTCAGGGATTCATAAAAGGCTGCCCAATTTTCACGGCTCACGGAAAACAAGGTGGCGGGGCAAGTGCGCAGGCAGGCGTACAATTCGCTGAGCCAGGGTCTCAGAAAGCGCAGCAAGTTGGTCGCCCACATGATCAAGCCCAGAATCTTTTCAAGCGATTTTTTGCTGCACTTGGAGGGGCCCTCACAAAGATCACGCAACTGGCTGCAGACAGCTTGGCGCTTGCTCCGTGGTAGAGCCGCTGTCCGGCGGTCGGAATTGATTTCCCAGCCGTTCCAAGTGATGCAAGATCCTAGCGCCAGCTTTTCCCATGCCAGTGGCACTCCTAGAGCGCTCCAGAACAGAGCCGCCGCGCAGGCATACACGGAGGAAGTGTCCTTGTCAAGTGCCAGGAGTGAGTCGTCCACGTAGGTAAAGGCAGCATGGAACACATACAAAAACGTGTGCAAGAGGCGAAGCAAAGCTGAGGACACACGGCCCCACCAGTATGCACTCCACTTTCCTCCAAAGTGGCAGGTGCGGTAGAAAAACAGTTTTGAGTCTACCTTGAACATCTGCAACCCTTGCTCGGTGGGGCATACGGACACCCGCTTGTGAGCTGCCTTTACATCCAAAGAAAGCAAAGACAGTTTTCGGTGCGGCGCAACTGATGAAAGGGCACTGCTGACATCGGCAACCGTGGGAAGGGAAATCCTTTCAGGCACAATGCAACGGGGAAGAACCCCCGCAGAAGTTGCATCCACCACCAACCGGGGCTTCTTATTTGGCGCCTTCACCAGGCCTAATCTATTGATTGCAACCCCAGCAGGCCAGTGCAGCCTGGCCTCCTCCAACGTACCACACCATTGGCTGACAAATGAGTTATCAAGCTCCTCCTGCACGATTGCCTGAACAGCTTCCGGGTCAGAGTCAGCCGATGACCAGTTCTCATCATGGAGCTGAAAGGGATCGCAAGTTCCTTGCGCCCGATCATCCTGCGTCCAAAGACCGGAAGCGGGAATGGGGTTAACCACACCAATGGGAACTCCTTGGAAGAGAAGGTCGGGTAATGAGGAGTCTGGGTCACGGGAAGCAAGCAAAAGGCCTTTCATGAGGCTCAAGCGAAACGGTTGGCCACTCGCACACTCAGAGCTGCATGGCAAGGAGTGTTCTGCCAGCCAAACTTCCAAAAGTCGCACGGCTTGCTCTATCTGCTCCTGCGAGAAAGGTGAGTGGTCACTGGGGGAGGCAGCAGCCTGGGTGAAAGGCACGTGCAACTGCTGACTCATGACCAACTGCAAGAACGTTTGGCGCAGTTTTGAGAAAACATCAGTGCTGTTCGGCTTTGGCCACAAAGCTGTGCTAATATCCCCTCCCCCATCCTTCACATGGATGAAGGAAGGAGGGCGAGGAATGTAAAGGCTTCGGAATGCCTGCACAGGAATGCGGGATTGGCCGGATTGCGTCACGTGATGCACCAAAATGGCGGCTGCGCGTGAAGCAAGTTGCGCAGGGTACTCAGCGCTCTGAGCACTGAGCCAATTTCCTTCTGAGTCTTTCACCCCTCGAATGTCCAGGTGGGCATCTCTGTCATGAGCACAAACGGAGGCAAGTTCCTGAAAGAGGCACAAGTTGCTACACAAGCACCAGCTCTTATGAATTTCCAAGCCTACGGAACACGCTGCAATCCAGACACAAGCTGCATTGATCCGCAAAAGGAACTCGCGAGCCTCCTCGTAGAGAAACACCATGCTAGATGGAGGTTGCTCATACACAACGGCGCCTCCCATTGCATACACGGCTTGCAAAATTTGCCAAGCGCGAACATGCAGTTCCCAGCTATTTTGGAGGCGAAGGAACTTGTCCCAACCCATGTCTGGAATACCCCATAGGTGCTCGGGCGTTCGGATGGGTGCGGGGCCTGGGCAATGCAGTTTCAAACAAAAAAACTCTTTGCACTCTGTGCCTGCCCAAGCGGCCCCCACTAGGCCACTCCAAGCAAGGGTCATTAGGTCCTCAAAGTACATGTCATCCAGGATGTCCATGCCTTGGGCAAAAAGGACGTCCTGTGGCTGAAAGGTGTCGTAGCCTTGGTGACAGGCGTGTTGGGTCCTGCAAACAAGTCAAGAAAGAGTCTAGGTTGAGTGGGGTTTCCAGGTGATACGCGCCCAGCAGCGTGCTGTGTGATTTCTTGAGGAGTCAAAAGCGCGGGCGTAGCAGCACAGCTCTTGCTTTTGGGCAACGCTGGAGCAAGCATAGCGTTAGCGGTGCCAGGTTGGCACATGCCAGCAGCTGCAGGGTTGCAAACAGCGAGTCTCCGTGGAGCGGTGCGCGGCATGCACGCAGGGAGCGAAGGAATGGTTGCATCCATTCCTCCAAGCGTCTCCCTGGCTTGCGGCTTACCACAAGCTGCGCCCAGCGCTGCACTTGCAGCGGCGCTCACTGCAGGGGTGAGAATGGAGGGATTCGGCCTAGCTGCGCCGCCCAACCCAGAGGGCCGGTCATCTGGGTTCGGGCCTCTTCAATTACGCCCATGCTCACTGGCTTTATGCTTCTTCCCGCAGGCTTTGCCATTGACTTTGACAGGGCAGCAATGCGTGAAGTTGCAATTCTGGGACGTGCACCCCTGTACGGACCAGCGAATGCAGATGCTCTCGCGCCGGCCATCCACAACAATGTGATCCACCCAATCCCTGCCCCGACCCTTACCTTTGTCTTTAGGCGGCGGGGTGCGGGAGCGATCGCCCTTGGATTTCCCTTTGGGCTGGCGGGACTGGGATTGACCTTGCAACTTGGGACGGGGCATCAACAGGGCGTGGGCATCGGCACGAACCTGTGACATTTCGGTCAGGGCCTCTGAAAGGGTCCAACCTGCAGACACAAGCTCTGAGATGGAATTCCAGAGGGAACGTTCAGCCCCGATGAATTCTGGCAAGGAAACACCACGTAGGCCACTGGCCGCATCCAGTCTGGGAAAGGCCAAGTCAGCAATGCGCTTGTCAAAAGACTTGAAAATGAGGAGATGAGCTCCACCCGAAAGCACAAAGGCGTTTCTCACAAGCGTCTGTGTCCTATGAAGCAAGTTCGGTGTCAAAGACATGTTGTCCACCGGCAATTCGGGGGCTTCTTCCCACATGAGATGGGACAACCACTGCATTTCTGTGCGTGGCTGGCGAGAATGGCGCGCCTCCACTTTCTCTTGAAAAGCCTTTTGGGAAAGACGAAGCTGCCAGGGCACCCAGCGGATCGACTGATCAGTGCGCAGCATTTGGTGTATGGTGCTCCACAGCTTCACGGAGGGGAGGGTGTCCTGATCAAGAATCTCCCCTGGGTAGGCCGAGCGAAAGGTGGTAATCATGGAATGCATTGCCTCCTGCGACAAACGTGGGGGAGCAATTTCCCCCCAGTGATGCGATGTTTCTGGATGCGCCCCAGCCAGCGGCTCTGGATGAGCGCCACCACCAGCAGGAGGAGCAGCAGCAGTCAATGGCTTCTCACGCTGGCAACGCAACCAGAGCAAACGGATGCGGCTGGCTTCAACGGAACACAGCACAGGCTCTGGCACGTCAACAAGCCATGTTTGCAGCAAAGGGTCAAGGCCCTCAACCTTGGTAGCACAGTGCGAGAATAGTTCTGGGGTCTCAAAGCCAGCGGACAATATTGTCTGCTGAAGAGAATCCGGAACTGCACAAGCCTTGAAGATTTCCTCCCAAGCAGCACCGGAATCCTCAGGATCCAGCACTTGCGCTGAGGCAAGCGCAGAGGAATCCTCCATCGCGATCAAAGCTTGAGTGATGCGACAGCTGCGAACGCAACTCAAGCGCATGAAAGCATACATGGACAAACGACCGGCTGAGGAGCAGACGGCACAGCAGAATGTCTTGCTGTTGCGGGTACCTGTGCAGGAACAAGTCTCTGGCCCGTCGGGAACGGGTTCCTGCAGCAGGCAAAACGTAAATCGTATTTGTGCAGCAATCACTGAGTGAGATCAAGCGCGGCATCTAAGATGCGGCGACAGGCCGCGCGTTGGCAGCATACAAACTTGGGCGGGGTCTCATTAATTATCCGGCAGCGTTCGTTGCTGGATGACCCGCACTTGATGCACAAAACACTTTCTGAGGATTCCACTTTAGAACGCAAAAGACCAGTCAAAGATGCCACATGCAAGACCGTGGAAACCGGGTTGTAGACAAAGGTGGCTTCATCTGCATCCAGGACTAACACTTGTTGATCCTGTGAGCTGGAGCTGCTGCTTGCCGATGAGGAGTCACTTCCTTCAACATCGGAGACAAACAGGGGCGCCACTTCCTGCTGCGGATCTGATGGAGGAGAACAGGGCGGCGTCAGCGATGCAGCTTCAGGGAGATCACAAAATCTGGGCTGAAAAAGGGAAATTGAATCCTGAAGTTGCGTGGTTTGCGGCCACAATGCATCAGCTGCTAGCGGAGTTTTTGGGAACGCCAGGTCTGGGAGCGGGGCCTGGGAACCGCGAGAAAGAGGGCGCAGCGGCCTCCAACCTTGCCGGATGTTCCGTATGATCTGTTCCTGAACATGCAGAGCATCAGAGACATCATCCCGTCCATACAATTGAACGCTGTCTGAGCGGGCCACATGGTCCTTGTTCTGCACGGCTGTCTCGGCTGAGACGCAATTGTTTGGCAGCTGCCAGTGCTGTTACCTTCATGCTGTGAAGGCTGCAGGATAAGGCGGCCGGCGCGTTCAACAATGGGGAATGCATCCAGGGCGCTTGAAGCAAATGTCGAAAGGTGAAAAGGGCATCCTGATAAGACAGGGGCCTGCGAAGCGGCACCTTTGCGGGCTCCCCCAACAGGAAATCCGGGGTCCATTGGGGCCCCCACGAAGTACGCCCCAGTGACCATGCGGTTTGCAAAGCCGCCAGCCAAACGTGCACCCAAGTTTGGGCGCCGCAAGTGGACGCAATTCCCGCCGCATGAACTGCAAACGCAGACCCTGAAAAGGACGTCTTTGTGCGCCAGCATATGCCTCGAAGAACATTGCGTTCAAAGGAAAGTGAATCCAGCCTAACATGTTGAATGTCTCCGAAACGAAGAGAAGACCAGGAAGCAAGCAGGAAAGCGCCAAGCGCAAGCGTCTCCTGCAGATCGGAGCCTCCACTTAAGAGGCGATGCTCCCAATGCCACAGCACTGCCCAGGGCAAAGGGAGAGCCTCTTGCTTCTCAAATGGGGTCTTGGATCGCAGATGGTCGCACAAAAGTGAGTTGTGTAGAATGTTGGTCATGGCGTCAAAACCTGAGTGCCTGGCAACCCATCTGAGTCCTTTGACCATAGCTGGCACGGCTGTCCTGACCTCATCGTGGTCCTGTTTTGCCCCTTGTCTGCAAAGCAAAAGGAAATCCAAAACATGCTGCAAATTGATGGCAGACCAGCTGAGGGAGCGATGTCGAATCCAAGCCTCTAGGGTCCGCCAACGCCTGAAATAATTGTCAAGTGTAGCGGGGCCTGCTGAAGAAAGCGAAGCCGACAACAGCGCAGTGGCATTCTCACTCTGGCTCTGGACTTGAAAAAGAGTAGAAGCGTTTCCTAGATTGGTCAGGATATGCAGCCATTGCAAGGTCAAGCCACTCTTAGCCCGCGCCTCCTTGTTCTTCTGCAAAACAAAAGGATCATCAGTGTCCTTGACATGCGTTTTCATTGCAGGGAGCCACACATCAGGAGCCGCTGATAAAATTGGCAAGCTCTTACTGGCGCCCAGCTTAACCGCCTGCAGGGGTGTACGAACATCCAAGCGCAGGCTACGGGGCATGGGTCTGGGCGCAGGCGGCAGTGCTGGACGAGCAACAAATAGTGGCAAGCGAGGTCTGCGGACGCCGCAACAGGGCGTCGTGTGTGGCAATGAATGCATCACTGGCATACGAGGCGGCTGAGGCACACGCACTGCTGGCGTCAAAGGCCTCCACCAATATGGATTTGAAGCGTGTGATGTAGGCCTCAGGCCAACCTCGCTTAAAGGCAAGAGTGGCCGAGGCCTGGCAATCTGAGTTGGCGCAAAAGGCGCCGGATGAGGTTCAGCTTGCACGGCATCATGCTTACGCTTGCAATAGCGTTTGACTATGGTAACTGGCAACATTTGAGCCGAAGGCCTAGTTGTAATCAAGGTCAAGTTATTTGAAAGATTTGCAGCAACAATGCGGCGCGCAAGCAAACCAAGGCGCATTGGGGAGCCCTGCAAAGACCTCACCTGAAAACACGCCTTTACCAAGCTGGCGATGCCGAGGATGTTGGCCATAAACGCCTTTCTCAAGCTGGTGATGCTGAGGAAGTTGGCCTGGAGTGACAGCCCTGTGGAGGCCACACCTGAGAGCATGCCTTTCCCGAGCTGGTGATGCCGAGGATGTTGAAAGCCCTGTAAAGAGCCCGCTTGAAAACACGCCTTTTAAAAAACCGGTGAGGGTTCCTGCTAAAAGCGATTGTCAGAATGCGAGCGCTGCGTGGCACGCCTCCAGCATCAAAGGTTACAATTGGGTGGCCTGCTTGCGGAGTGTGTTGGCCAACCTCCCAATGGAAACCCAAAGGGTTTGAAAGCAAGAAGGCAATTTTTGGCGAGTTGCGGTTAAAAAGGCGCAAGCTCACATATGGAATAGAACTGCTTAGCCTACGCAAGCATCCGGGCACTCCTGCATGAGTAAAAGTGGTCTCACGGACGTAGCTTGCTTGCGAATATGAGCAGGCACACAAGCACAAAAAGGGTGCACTGCGGCGGCACGCGCGGTCACCATGGCTGCCATGGCTGCGGACGGCCCGCACGAGGCAAGCCTGGTGAACACGAATGAGACCGAATCAAGAAGGAGTGAACCGCATCATGCCTCTCCAAGGGATGCCTGCCTGCAACAGCAACCTTCGGCGAAGGGACCGAACCAGCAAACAAGAAAACAGCTAGGCAACCCCGAGGAGAGGAAACAAAGCTAAAAAGCAGGGATACCAGGCAAGATGCAAAAGCATGCGAAGAACGATGGATCTCGCACACCAGGTTCCCTCAGCCAAACTGCGGGTAGACAACCCTTTGAACAACCCCACAAAAAAACACAGGTGAAAACACCAAGCAAAATACTGTGAATTCTTTAATTTGTAAGACTTATACACTGGTTTAAATTTATTAATATAATTTTTAATAATATTATTATTTTTTATTTTTAATAATCTAACATCACCTAAATTATAAGATAATACAATGTTTTTAATGTCTAATGGTAAATCATAAAACAACATAATATATTTAAATACTTATTTTATTTTAAATGCTTTTTCAAATCTAACATATTTAGTTTTTTTTTAATCATCTGGCACTCTTGTTGAACCACCATCACTATAATTATCACTATCACTATCAGTATCATTTTCTATACGAAAATGTTCTTCTAATTCTTTCCTCATTCTTTCTTCTTCCTTAAAAGTAATATGACAATCACTTTCAATATGGTTAGCAGCATCCTTCATTAAAAAAGTTTCACCACATTCACACTCTACTAATTGTTGTAGTCTTTGCTTTCGGTATTCCTGAATCTGTTTTGGTATATCGCTGCCGAAAAACCTTACTGGTTCTTCATATATTCTTTCTTGAAACATTTTTAACATTCTATAATATATAATAGATTTATTTTATTTTAAAAGCTTTCTCAAATCTAACATAAAACATATTATTAACATCTTTGGAATTCATATTAACATAAAAGAAGGAGTAGGGCTTATCATCTACCGCTTTATGATACATATTTAACAGTTGCTCTTTATCAACGATGGCGGAGTTTTCCTCAATGAATGACATTAACTCTGATACATTCTTTAACTTGAAGATATACAACGAACTAGAATTCAACCTAATGATTGGTGCTAGGACACGATATTTTTGAACGCTTAAACAAAAACTAATGGCGTCGTGCCTGCCTCTCGTTGCCAGTCCATGAAGTAACTTACTATATCTAACAAATTTAGGGTCGTCTGCAAAATCATCAACTATGATTAAAATTGAATGTAGTTTCTTCATCTTCTGTTCTTTCATATAATGAATTATCTTTCTTTGTGTGTTAATTATTTCTTCCAGTTCTTCAGGTTGGTAGGTGTCATAATATAACTTTTCTTTTTCATCATCAACCTTCATATTATCTTTTTGATATTTCTTGACTTCAACGAAGGTAGGGTCATTATGAACCGACGGGCTAAAAATGAATATACGGGCGAAGCAGTCCCTATAAACATTTAGGATAAGGTTTTGAATTAAAACTGTTTTGCCACCCGTTGATGAAGCAACAACAATTGAGCGAAAAGGTAGTTTTGGTACATGTTCATATTTAGATTGTTTGAAATCGTAATCAGTTATATTTATTGGTTTTATTATTGGAACATCAGACATAATAAAATAATATTAAAGTTATTTAGAAAATATTTTATATTTATTATTTTATATGAATAGAAGTTATTCGGATTATATTGATATAATAGATAAAGTAGAAAATATAGAACAAGTTGTTATAACTGATAATAGATTTAAAAAAGTATGCTATTTTGTTTTAGAATTAATTAAGTTTGTGATACAATATATTAAAAATATAAATATTAATATAGATGGGGAGAAAGAAAAAGAATAAGACAGAATCAGTTGTTTCTTCAACTGATGAAGAAAAAGAAGAAGTTGTTAAAGAAACATCAGTTATTGAGTTTGCTTGTCCAATGTGTAAAAAAATCTTAGAAATGAAAAATGAATTAGAAATACAAAAGAAAGGAAACTGTAAATGTTCGTGTATTCCGACAAGTTTCAAAATAAGTAGAAATGATAAGAAAATGAATATTGATAAAACTAAAGACAGTATAAACTTAGAAACAGATGTTCATAATATTGCTATACGATTTGGGAGGGGAGTTACTCCATCAGATAATGGTGATAAGGAAACTCAGGAAACTGTTAAACAAATAATGAAAAATTAGTATTTAAAGAGTAGATTTAACATAATTGCAACATTTAGTTTTAAAAGTTTAGTTTTATAATTTAGTATATATGGAGGAACATTTAGCGAACATTGACAGTAGTTTAGAGTTGTTGTTTCCAAGATTAGAAAAAGTGTTGGAGCAAAATGAAAACATACTGAAAATCTTAAAGAGCTTGAATATTAAACCTACATATGATAACAATAACAATTATCAAGCAAAAGAAGTAGATAGAGACAGTAGCGAATACAAAAATAAACGAAACATTTATGTTAAAAAACTGAATGAAAAAATCATAAAAGAACCTAAACAATCAAGTCTGGATTACTATCAAGTCAAGTATAAAGAAGATACCAAGAAATACGTTTAATCATTAACTAACAAAATTTCGTGTCTCAAAAGCGGTTTGTTTATTCCTGCTACTTTGTAAGTTTTATTACCCATAATATCATATTCAATTTTATCGATATTGAATATTTTATTAGACCATTTAGAGTTATACTCCTTTCTGTCGGTGTAATTACCCCTTTTCTTTTGAAACACTTTTACCTTGTCGTTCTCCACTATTCTGGGACACTTTCTTTTGTTTTTTTCTCGTAGTTTAAGATTGACCTTTACATTTATTTCATTGTCGTCCTTGTATGCTTCAGACGGTGTCATCCTTGTTGATGAGTGTGATGTGCTGTTATACTGTTTCAATGCCGACGTTAGGGCACCGGTCCATTTCATGTTGTTAAACCTAACTCTATCGTGAATTTTGCTTTTCATCGTTCTAATAAAACGCTCGGCCACATTTGCGTGGGTCTTCGTGACGATGTGGTTTATTCCTTCACTGTTGAAGAAATCCTGAACTTGATTTTTAGTTGCAAACGCTCCGTCGTCATCAGAATACACGGACATCGGATAACCCATCTTTTTAAAGCTTGTTCTCAACGCCTTCAAAAACGTGCTCTCCGTCTCTTTCCTCCATCGGTATTACATCAGCTAATTTACTGAAGATGTCAATCACGACTAAAGCATACTGTGGAACGATCTTGTCTTTTGCTAAAGGTGACATATGCATTATGTCTATTTGATATTCATATCGCGCGAATGGAGCGGTATAGGAATTAGTACCTCTATAATTTTTGATTTGTTTATTTGGTTGTTTCTTTAAGAAAGACTTTACATCGTCTAATGTTATTGTTGGATCTTCTTCCTTTGCCTTCTTGTGTGTCGCTTGTGTGCTTCCGAAACCCTCGTCTAAGTCGTAATAGATGTTGCTGATTATTTGGTCTTTTGTTAATCTCGCCATTATATTAAATTGTTAGAAAATATTTTTTCAATATAAAGCCCCACCCCTTAACATAAAATACAAAAACTACTTAAAGAAATATTAACTTATTATATTAAGTGAAAATATGACTGAAATAAGATTAAAGGATTTGAATTTAGAAAATGTCGGAGTGATTCCTGACTTATCAAACTTGGTGCTATCAGACGAAGAAGATGATGATAATGACAGTTATAAAAAGGAATTAGATGAAGAGTTAAACAAAATAAAGGAATTCATCAAAAGACACCCTTTGCCACCAGTTGATGAAAACGAAGAATTCTGGAATGATGTCATTAGCAGGTTTAGGGATAATAGCGGATTAAACTTGATGACGATATACTCATTTGTTAGGTTTGACATCATGAAAGAAATGTATGAAAACCTAACAGATGAAGACATCATAAAAGACTGTGGTAAAAAGTTAAACCGTGATGGAAAGTTTAATGCAATGATTATTAACCACTATATCTTATCAGGAGCGATACGGAAACTAATCAAAGAAGACAGTCTAGTAGATGGACAGATGCGAATTATTGAATTCTGGTGGGATGGAATAGGTGAATGGAAAGCGTGAGTGATTTAGTTTAATGATATTATTCAATTATAATATGATTAAACCTAGTTTTATAATCTATCAACAAGGTTAAGACATTCAAATTAAACCTGAAACCCAGACCAGCCGACCAGCAAACCCTAGCCAAAACTACTTAAAGAGAAAACACCTTATATATAAAAAGAAAAATGAGTGAGGGTAAAATGTCAGAGAATAATTTTATGGTTAAGAATTGCGCTAGCTTACCTGTTGATGTATTAAAAGGTATCATTTCATATAAATTAGGGGAACCTGAGTATTTGAAAATAAAACATAATCATATTAAGACATTAAAGAGAATACAACAATATAAAATAAACAGAACAGAAACAAAAAGAAAGACAAAGCGTCGAACTGTTGTAGGTGGTGATGATATAAAGAGACACGTAATTGAGTATTACATTTCAAGAAATAAACCTTTAAGCATTAAAAGCATTGAAGATATAGTTTTTAATGAAAATGAAAACTTAGGTTGTTTGTTAGATAGCATTGAAACCGATAACAGTTATGGAGAACTTATAATAGTTGAGGTAAATATGTTTGTAAGGTTTCATCATTTCAATTATTATGAAGACAATAAGTTTAGTACTTTTAGTTTTTATTTTCGTAGTGATGATGTTGTAGATAATATAACCATAGATAATATAGCTGATGTAATGAGAGTGGCGCATCAAACAATAGACAGTCGTATGGAAGATGCAAGAAGTAGAATGAATTTTGAAGGAGTACAAAACATAAGGTTTAAACTAATGGTTGATGAACCTGTGTAATTCATAACTAAACCATAACCCCTAGCCAAAACTACTTAAAGAAATATTAGCTTATATATTAAGAGAAAAATGAACGGTGATGGAATCAATAATTATATCAATAAAGAATGCTATGATTGTTGTCACTTCAAAAAAGAAAATATGGAATTGTATAAATTGAGTTTACCTAATGAAATAGTGAATAATATTATTAATTATTCAATGGATGAAAAAGACGAATGTGAAAATTGTCAGGAATGGAGAGATAATCAATTTTTAATCAAATGTCTGTTGAGAATAAAAGGAAGACATAATAGAAATGTAGAAGATGATATTTTAATATTTCTAACTGTAAATAAAATACCACCTTACGATTATGTTAAACAGTTTCTTAAAATCAGTAAGAAAAAATATGACATGATTTACGATATATTATGGATGTTGGGTTATAGTCAAGAGAAAGGAGAAGATGTTAAAGAAAATATCAAATTATTTATTGAAAGTAAAAAGTTTAATGTTCAGAATACAGTGAGAGATGTTAATATTATTTTTAAAATGATGTATGAAAGAAGTAAGACAAACCAATTAGATTATTATCCTGAACTGAAATTATAATCATAATATAATAATAACATGTAAAATCTTATATGTTATAATTATACTGAACTTTTAACCTATAACACCCCTTAAACTTATCTAAATAAATAACCCCTTAAACATATAGAGACCAATGACAGACAAAAAGCAATGTTCCAGTCTTTCAATTGTTAGAAAAGTTCAACGAAGGAAGAAAACAATGTAATGTATGCTTGGAGAGCAAACGACGGTATAGAGAAGCACACAAAGAACAAATACAGCAAAAGTCAAAGGAGTATTACGAAAACAACAAAGAGCAGATTGTAGAGAAGAAAAAGACATATAGAGAGAATAACAAAGACACTATACTGGAAGAGAACAAGATTTATCGTGAAAAGCATAAAGACGAAATAAAGCAAAAATCAAAAGAATATAGAGAAAAGAACAAAGAAGACATAAATGAAAAACAGAAAGACTATAACCAATTGAAAGTAGAATGTCCTTTATGTAAATGTATGGTAGGAAAATACAAAATGAAAAAACACCAACAAACAAGTAAGCACCAACTAAGAGTGAAAGGTCAAGAAAACAATAACGATACTGTGAGAGATTACATGGAAACAACAAGTGACTTTGAACAAGAATAGGAATAAACAAATGAACCACCAACACCCCAGAACATAATAACTACTAAAAGGGCTAACTCTTTCAAATGAAAA
The DNA here is from genome assembly GCA_963377175.1 of Effrenium voratum. Taxonomy (NCBI): domain Eukaryota; class Dinophyceae; order Suessiales; family Symbiodiniaceae; genus Effrenium; species Effrenium voratum. Next base: position 44,736 of record CAUJNA010001327.1, on the reverse strand, counting down.
ACATGTCGGCCCCCAGAAAATCCACCCCTAACACCCTACAACAAAATATAGGATGAAATCAAACAAGGATGTTAAAACGTTGGATAACAACATTTCAGCGCGCATGCAAATAGGGGCGAAAACTGCCCCACGCCGATACGCCGATACGCCGGTTGACCTGCCTGAGATGCTCACCCCGGCGAGGCGCCGATACGCCGCTACGCCGCTCACCGCTACGCCGCTACGCCGATACGCCGCTACGCCGCTACGCCGCTACGCCGCTGCGCCGCTGCGCCGCTACGCCGATACGCCGATACGCCGGTTTGCCGGTTCGCCGATACGCCGCTACGCCGATACGCCAGTACGCCGCTACGCCGATACGTACACGCCGATACGCCGCCACGCCGATACGCCGCTACGCCGGTTCGCCGCTACGCCGATACGCCGGTTGACCTGCCTGAGATGCTCACCCCGGCGATACGCCGATACGCCGCTACGCCGCTCACCGCTACGCCGCTGCGCCGATACGCCGATACGCCGCTACGCCGCTACGCCGCTACGCCGCTGCACCGCTGCGCCGCTACGCCGATACGCCGATACTCCGGTTTGCCGGTTCGCCGATACGCCGATACGCCGCCACGCCGATACGCCGATACTCCGGTTTGCCGGTTCGCCGATACGCCGCCACGCCGGTTCGCCGCTATGCCGCTACGCTGCTACGCCGATACGCCGGTTGACCTGCCTGAGATGCTCACCCCGGCGACACGCTGATACGCCGCTACGCCGCTACGCCGATACGCCGATACGCCGCTACGCCGCTACGCCGCTGCGCCGCTACGCCGCTACGCCGATACGCCGATACTCCGGTTTGCCGGTTCGCCGATACGCCGATACGCCGCCACGCCGCCACGCCGCTACGCCGCTACGCCGATACGCCGATACGCCGATACGCCGCTACGCCGGTTCGCCGAGACGCCACTACGCCGATGCGCTAGACAGATTGGCGGCTTCCTGCATGGTGGTTTCAGGGCAGCAAACAAAATGTACGCGATTTAACTAGTAGAAAGAATTTGCGTGTCTTCTGCAGCGGTTTGGCTAAGGGTGTGGTCCTGTTCGCTGGGTGTCCCGGCTCCAATCTTTAAGGGCAGGCCCACTCTCTGTGTTGAGTCAAACATGCCTGCAGGGAAGTGACAGGGAACGGATACAAAGCGTTTGGCGGCTGCTACTCTTTTGTCTTCTAAAGAGAGTGCGATTGAAAAAAGGGAGTCAACTGAGCGGCCAGTGCTCCGAGAGCCGTTTTGTCTGATGTATTTCGGGCGCGGGTCTTTGCGTTGAATGAAGTTTGGACGTCAGCAACCCGGACGGCTGCTTTTTTCCCACTGCGCTGCTCTCGCGCCACTCCCTGCGCAAGGCATCGGCATGGCCGTCCAGGCGTGGCAGAGCAAAAGTCTGGCTTGACTTTGACATACCTGCAAGCAAATGCGCTCCGCAGAAGTTTTGCCCAACTGCAGGGTTTCCTTTAAGGGGCGCGACATGCTTCTTTCAACGAAAGCTTGCTTGCCGTGGAAAAGCGTCTGGTACGGCAAGATTTCATGGTCCGAGGAAGAGGTCGCGCCCTGACTGTTTCAGTAATGAATCCGTTGTACCTAGTAGGCTATTTACTTGTCACCATCACTCAGTCTTCAACCCGCACAGAGGGAATTTGCTCATGCTGAGAGATGAGACAAGCCGACCCGCATCCGCAGAAACAGCAACAAACAATTGTTGGCCTCGACCGGTCATTGCAAAGAACCCACACTATTTCATGCGGACCCGACCCCACAAATGGATGGCCTCCCTAACGGCGTTTCCATGAAACCCACACGCGGCTAAACGCTTGGGCTTGACGCCCAGGAGGCTTGAAGCAGCCCAAATGGTGCCGAGATCCCCGCGCCCGTGGGCGAAAAGCAGGGTCTAACTTTAGAATCTCCCCTTCCCTGGCAAAACCCGTTGCGTAGGGCCCTTAACCACACCCTCCTCTTGTGCGAAATGCAGGGGTCTAAATGTAGGCCCCTTAAATTTGACTGTCTAAAACCACTCTGGGCGAAAAGAGCAGGAGGCTAAGTGTAGACATCCACCAAAATCAAAAAGTGGGCTCCAAAAAAGGAACGGGGGTCAGCCGTTTGATAAAACAGTGTTAGGGATGTAGCTTGAATTTGAGCGATAGTTCCTTTGCCACCCGTTTGAGAAACCAATGCAAGAATACCCCATCTGATGCAGACATTTCCTGTAGCTGTAGCTCCCGTTCCCGAAATGCCAATGCAGGATGGGTCCGCTGCTTGGACAAAGTTCCACCCAAATTCCAGTCCTCGGCCACCACCGCCACCACCACCACCACCACCGCGATGGCCGCTGCTGCCACCGCCGTGCGAGGGCCGCTGCAGCCGCTGCGACCACCACTACCACCACCACCGCAGAGGCCGCCGCAGCCACCGCCAGGGGCGCCGCTGCTGCTGAAACCACCACCACCGCCACCACCACCACCAGGGTGATAACTAAGAAACAGCGTGTTGCCCAAGCATTTTGCTGAGTCTGCATTACGTTCACAAAATCTGCATGACTTCCCTGTAACCAAAGCTCAATAACACAAATCTTCACTTCCAAAACACCGAGCGGCTACACGCAGCCGTGCATCTGCTTTCGTTCGAGCCAAACTGGTCAGGCGCACTGCAAAAAAAAGCAGCAGCAAAAGCTTTGGAGAATCTCCGCGTCAGCCAGTCACATTCTCCGCGTCTTCTCTTTATTTCTTGCGTGTCCTTTTGCGCGATCTTCTTGCGCGATGGCAAGGAGCTTCCCACTGAGTGCAAATGTGAATTACGGCCCTGCTCTGTAGCTTCACAGCCACCTACGGAAACGCTGCGGCGCCAACCCGCAGCCTGAGCCTCTCTGCAGCGAGCTCTGCCTTCTCTTCAACGACGTTTAGCGGCATCTTGCGGAACCTTGCGGCCTCCCTTGGATTTGCCTGTTGGCGCACTTCCTGCGTCAACTTCTCCCTCAGCGCCCTGTTGTGGAGCTGCGCCATCATCGGAATGTTTGTTCTTGCTGGAGGCCTTCTCCTTTTGCGCAGGCGTTATGTCCTCCAGCAAGCCAACTTCACAGAGCTTGCGCAAGGCTTGCGCCAGGTTCTCTGCCAGGTTGCTGTCATTGCGGTACTTGTTCCGGAGCGCTTCCCGAATCTGCGAAGAGCTGAAATTGCCCCGTGCCTTTGGGCTTTGGAGAATGCGGTGCATCAGCAGGTCTCGCCCTTGCAGGCCCTGGGCCTGCGCGGTGGCCTGGGGCGCACGGCCGAGCTCAACAGCCAGGCCCTTCTCCTTAGTGTCAATACCAAGCTTGAGCTCCATCTGGTGCATACAAGGCCCGAGCCGGCAGAAGACGCACAGACACGCAACCTATGACCCGTGACTACTGGATGTGCCGAGGAGCCGCAGCAGAGTCTGGCTTGCCGCAGCTGCCGCCATCTCGAAATGGTTGACGTTCCGGCGGTCATGCGGGGCAAGACCTTTGTGAGCTAGCGACATGGCTTCGAGACACTGGCAGACACGCATGTGCACATTCGCGTACCTGAGCACATCTGTGGTGAAGAAACCCAGCTTAGCGGTCCAGGACTTGTCCACTTCGACACCTGCGTCTGCTTTGGATTCAAGCCAATCGTTGATAGCTTGCCTGACAGCGCGTAGGATGGCTGCCTGGGCAAGTGCAAGTTCGTGGCATGTCAGGGATGTGAAATGGAAACATCCCGGGAGTGTAAGAAAAGGTGCTGGCCCCTCTTCAGTGGCTTGGGCTAAGCTGGGGTCCGCAACAACCAGCTACAGACGGCGCAGCATAGGGATCTGGGGCAATGCGGCAGGGGCACTTGCGGACCTTGCTGAACATCCAGTCATGTAGGTTTTGCAGCAGACCAACGGCGTAGGTCGTGGGCATGTCTTCATCCACCGGGTTGCGAGACCGGAGAACGCCACTGTCAACCGCTTGGGGAACCCATTCGGGTTCGGCTTCCTGACCAGACTGGCGGGGGGAACGTGGGTGAAGCAAGTGAGACAAGGGGGTCTGCTAGGTGTAGCCAAGCAGCCACACCCACTCGCTGGCCTCGACTTGGCCGTAGAGCTTTAGCATGCAAGCGTATGATTGCAGACCGATGCGCCCTTGCGCAGTGACGACGGAGTCCGCTTCTGCTTGACTCCATGTGTTCAGCTTGCTCCGCGACAAGAAGTTAATGCCTTGCGAGGTGTCGCTCCAGGGCGTGAGAAGGGTGTTGGAGATCTCATCCGTCACGATGGCAACGGCTCCGTGATTCAGAAGCGCAGTTCGCCTCAGCAAGAATGGCGCTGTTTCTTTGGGCCTCGCGAAGGTTCTCTATAAGGCGCGCGCACTCCCTTGAGGGTGGCCTCCACGAAGGTGCACTGCTGCACGTCTTCCGTCGCAAAAGGACTGGCCTGACAGCGCAGCGGAGCGACAAGGCGGATATAGTTCTGGGACATGGGGCATCGGTTTTTGCGCAGGCTAGTGGCTGTCATCAGGCGCATGGCGAAGGTGCAATTTGTTGACTTGCGGCTGCTGGCGGGTCCAGCCAGAAGCACGGGGATGGCTGGGGCGACCTCACGCACATACTCTTCCTCTTGCACAGCGAGCAGCCCGTCCTGATCGAACATGAGACGCTCCCACAGCTTGTGCAGCTGCTCTCGGGCTTGCGCGGTCTCCTTATGGAGCCGCTTGTAGGCGTCTAGAACTTCCTGAAAGGCGACCTGCTGCGGGCGGTGGCCCTGCAGCTCGGCCGACGCCACTGCGCTCTCGAGCGCTGCCTCCAAAGCTGCGGGGTCCAGGACCGGCGCCTCTGATCTTTCTTCTTGCGTGTCCTTGTCATCGTCCGCCACTGCTTCAGCTGCGTTCCTTTTGCGACGCCTTTTAGGCTTCGGCTCGGCTGCGTCGGGAGGAAGGGGTATGGGCCCTGATGCCACATCTCCTCCAGGCTGAGGAGGGCCTTGCCCACCTCTGAGGAAAGGCGTGTGGACCTATGCTCCAGGAACGCAAGGTTGTTCAGCAAGCTCAGCAGTAGGGTCTCACAGCGCCACCCATTTTTGAGTGAAACGCCCTGCGCAGCCTTGAGGAAAGGCAGGGGGAAGCAGTTGGTGAGATCGCAGTCAGGATCGGCCGCGATCTCTCGGTGGCAGACTTCCTCCTGCTGCATTCTTTCAAGCTCGGCCTGGATGAAGTTGTAAGTGGACTGCTCATCTTTCATGCTCCGGAACAAATGCTTCGACCACAGCGTGTCCAGGACATCCTCTTGCGCAGCGGCAGCTCGAACTTCTGCTAGGATGGCCTTAAGCGGGTCCTCCTCTTGAGCTCGGCTCTGAACCTTGGCCGCGAAGGAAAACCCCCACTTCTCGGACTGTATGCGATGCGGCGGGGTCTGCGTTGCAGACGGCTGGGATGACTTGGGGGAAGGGCTGGCATGGCTGCCGTGGGGCGTGTCAGGCGCGCTGAGCCGCTGCGGCGTTGCGGCATGCTCAGTGGCTGGCTGCCCTTTCTCCAGCAACAAGGGCTTGCCGACACCTTCCAGCACATCCGGCATGGTCCGCAGCTCGCTGCCAAGCTCTGCAGCTTGGAGCTTGCGGACGAGGTCCGGGCCAGAAACACGCCAGCGGCCCGTCTGGCCCCGGACGGCAGAAATGGGGGTCTGGAACTCCTTGGTCTCAACGAACAATTGCAGAACTCGCCGAACTGTGGCAGGCACCAAGGATGCTGCATAGTATCAGACCTTGCCACAGTGCGGAGCTTAACCATTCCCACGATGCATCCCTTCACCAAGTCCTCGATGCAAAAAGCTGGCCGCGAGTCAAACTGGAAGCAAACGGAAAACAACAAGGCTCCTTCTCTTCAGGCAGGTCCAGGACCGTGCCTGCTGTGCTCTGGAGGGCCTCAGGCTCCGGCGCCCCTTTCCCAATGTGAAGGTAATGCCAGCCGCCAGGCCAGCTGTCCTGCCAAAGCGGATCATCTCAGCTGACAGTGCCAACTTTGGGACCTGGCGTGAGTTCAGTGTTGTTTCGGGCATGATCTTTACAAAGACAAGCGATGGGGCTTTCTTCTTGATTGCATCAATGCACCCGTTGCACTTCTTGGTCATCACTGGCTTCAAAGGAGAGCTTGAGCATGGTGTCCAAGTGCACAGCCATGGCTGCATCGTTCTGCGCCAGGGCGGGCATTCGATCTGTTAGGAAGTGGGCGGCCAAGTGCTTGAGGAAGAGGATCTTGCTGAGCATATTGAACCACTCCAGGGTCATGCAGCGCAGTGGCCGCGGCAGGTGCCCATCATAAAAGGACCAAATCCTTTCAACGGATACCGTGCCGGACTGCTGCGGCACGCCTGCCAGCCGCATTGCGCGACTGACAATGCGCCAGCGGAACAAGCCTGTCAGCCGGCGCCGGCTGTGTAGGCGCTTATAGTGAGTATTAACTTTTTGGGTCCAGGCGCTGCGCAAGCCAGGCTGCCGCTGGTCTGCATGGTCCTCACGGGCGTTGCGCAAGCGGGCACGGGAGGTCTTTTTGCCGTGCTTGTACCAGGCCTTGATTCTGCGCATTTCCATGTGGAACTCCTTCCGGGACTGCCAGCCAACATGGCCGCAGGTCTCATGTAGCCGCGCGCTGAAGCGTCGCGCAAGGCGGGCGAGCGTCCCCTCGAATGCTCTGAAGTAAAGAGGTCCTTCCAGCAAGCAGCGCGCTGTACCCTGGGAAGCTCCAAAAACTGGCGAACCTCCGTTGCCGCCACCTCGTCGGCTTGGACCGCAGCCTCCGCCTCCCTGGCGGATTGATGCACTGCAGTGCACAGCAGCTGCGCGGCTGGCGGGGTGAGGCCATCGTGTCTCACAGGATCAGCTGCTTGCCCGGGCGAATCATCTGCAACGCTGGAAAGTGGGGCGGCAGACAAGCGATGGATCAGGTCGATGTGGTCGTGTAGAAGGTCCCGCTTGTCGCAAGCCCGACCATGCAAGAGCTTGGCGAGGTTGATGATATCATGCTGAGGCTCCCCCACCACGAGACAGGGCTCGAAATCTTCGTCCTGGCGCAGGCGCCGGCGCTTGGCGCTGCGCTTAGGAGTGTCTGCGACTGTCTGTAGGCGAAGGTCCGGCCAAGCTTCGCAGCACAGCCTTTGGAGCTGCTTGCGCTGCCCATGGAAGTTGTCCGTCGCGTGGAAGGCCGGCACGCTTTCTTCTAGCGAGCCTGCGGGTCGGTGGGCTGGGCTTTGCAGACAACAAACGAAAGGCACGCCTACCGCCAACCCTCCTAGAAGTCCTAGAAGTCACAAGCGGTTCCCTCGCAGTGGGCGACTAAGCCCGCGGCAGCCTGCTTGTAGCCGCGCAGCTTTGAGGTCTAGCAGTAGAGGGCGCAGCTGCTTGTCGATCTCCTTCCACGTTTCACCTCGGGCGATCTTCGGCGGAGCGAGCAAGGAACCATCCAGCCCGGTAAAGGCAGCCGACGAAGTCCCAGGCGCTGCTTGCTCTGTATGACTCTCTTTGGTAGCTTGAAGTTGGCATCGTGCCGGACTCCTTGGCCATTGTACACGAACTGCCTTCTCTGGAATATCGTAACCTGCGCAGAAATGAGGGGCCATGAGGGGCCAATAAAACTGACGGGAATTGTTAAGGGCATTCGAGCGTGCGTGTCCGTGTCTGTGTGTGTGTGTCTGTGTGTCTCTGTTTGTCGGCCTGCCGGTCGAGGAAGGACGAGAAAGCATTGGCGATGATGTAGCGCAAGGTGTCGCCAGGTGGAATGGCCGCAATTGCGTGCAGGAAGCCGAAGGGCGAGGCCTCCTGTCTGGCATGCCAAAGCTGCCAGGATAGGCAGTTGGATGACATGAGCTGCATTAGCCCTCTTCGGACTTCTCGTGCGTTCAGAGAGGCGTAGAAGCTGAGCAGAAAGTGCAGCAGGAAGCGGCGAGTGAAGAAGCGCCCGCTGCTTGGGCGGGCGGGCCACCAGGGCATCCGGAAAGACCCGCAGCACGTCTGCATCCTGCACAGTGAAGTAAGAAGCCGCTTCGCAAGAGCTGCCTGCATCCTTGCAGGTTCTGCACTGGTAGGCCTGGGCAAGAAAGGGAATGGGCACGGGGAGGTCAAGAAGGTACAGTGTGTGGCAGGCCTTGGCTCCACCACGTGGCTATACTTCTCAGCATGCTGCAAGGATAGCCCCGGCTGGACGGTTGGGTAGCTTGCGCGGCCTGGCCTGACGGCGCACGCAAGGAGTAGTTCAAGACGATAGCCGCAGTGAGGGGGGCATCTGGCTGCCGCCTCTGCAAGTGCACTGCTGAGGATGTTGCACGTAAGACAACGAAGTCAAGGCGCACATCACGCAGGTCCGACGCAGGCACAGTCCGCAAGCGACCCAAAGTGAACAAGCCTGGGCGAGAAGCCACGGGCTGCACCAGGGCCACATCGCACTGCCTGCGCTGACGGCAAAGGAAGGCATCCAATATCAGCACAGGCGCAGCATCCAGCGTCGCCGTCAAGCCGCGGCAAGGACACGCTTCCGCGCGCACCCGCGGCAGAGAGTCAGCGTGGGCCAGAAAAGGATTGCAGTCCACCAGCAGCGCCAAGTTGTCCGGGCTGCGACCGCAGGCAAGACGCTTGGCTAGGAGGCTGCGCGCAGACTCCTTAACCTGACCCTGCCTGGATGTGGTGTCGGCGAGGGCCAAAGCTGCCGGGCTGGACGCAGCAAGCACATTGCGCGGGGGAGCCTGGCGCGGCAGCACGGCAGGCGGCGGCGCAGTCTGCTGCGGCTTGGCTGGCTGGCGCGCACGCTGCTTGCGCGGAAACTTGACTTGCCAGGCTGTTCTGCTGTCGCCTAACGCGGCACCATGCATGGCTGGCCGGCGGGAGCCTAAGCTAGATCTAAGCCGTAAGCGGGTCCAGGACCGCGCGTGGGCGTGCGAAGCCAAGCTTGAATGCAGTAAACTGAGTGGTCACGCTCGAGTGTGTGTGTGTGTGTGCTCGACAACTTTGCGGCCTGGCTGCATTTCGCTCAAGCCAAACGGGTCAGGCGCACTGCGGTCTTGACTTTGGACTACCATGAAACTCTGCGGGTCCAGGACCGCGCCAAGAGACCAGGCAGAAATTGCACAAAGACACGAAGAGCATTCCAGCAAGATGCATTCACTTTTCCTGCGATTTGTCCAAAATTGCGCGAAGCCTTCCCTTGAAGACCGCCACCCATTCAACCGCAAACCATGTTTGTTAGGGTCAAACAGAAGACAGGTCTGTCAAATCAATACCAGGTTTCGACCGGCATTTGCGCGTCGACCCAAAACAAGAGAAACGGGGCTAGAGAGACATGGCACTCACCTGTCCGAGTCGGTGTCAGCGTCGCAAGGCGCCTGCTTAGGCAAGTGTTGGGCGGGCATGAAGGAGCAAGGCCATTCGGGTCAAACACAAAACTCATTGAAACACGCGACTTGCAGTTTGTCCAGGCCTCTGCGTCAGCAGCGTCGGCATCGTTGTCTTGAGGCTGCCACAGCACCGCGTCGGTCCCGAGCACCCGCAGCACAGCTTGTAGGACTGGAGTAGATCTTGTCCGTGCCACCATGCCCGTGATTTCGCGGTGCTGGCCCGTGAGGCCCATGCCCCAATAACTGGTCAGGCCTCCCTCCTGGCCATCGCAACGAAGGTAACGAAGCTGACACTCTGGCCTCCAAGATCGGCACGACTGAGAGTAGAATGCGTGGCCGCCAAGGAAGATCTGCTCAGCCTTGTGTAGGCCCATGCTAATGTCGCACGCACCCCAAAGCTCGTCTTGAACGAGCTGGGCTAGGGCCAAGAGGGCGTCATCCCACGATGCCGGCAGTCTGCGCGACACCATGAAAGGGACGCCCACCGTTGCGGCGTCGTCAGCGTGACGCTGAACGGTGACGCACGGCAGCATGTGAGGCACCCACTCGCGCCACACCCATCGCACGTCCCGCTGCGCTGGCAGGGATGGGGGATGGCGCGTTCGTTCTTGCCCTGCCAAGCGGGGCCGCCCAAGCTCCTCGCACAGCTGGGACCAGAAGGTCGGCTGCCGGAACCTCAGAAAAAAGGGGTCTAGCTAAGGACAACAAAAAGATGGATGAAGGCACCCGCTTCCCGCCAGGCAGCAAGTCGCAGCAGGCTTCCTCACGATCAGGACCGATCGGAGGGAACCCAAGCGCAGGCCACTCGAATGCGGATTTCACAATGACCGATCCACATGTCGTTGCCAGAACCAAAAAATGACCGACCGTTGCTGCTGTTTTCCCGTCTGGGGCTTTTGCTCATTTACCCAATGCGGGCAGAACAAAGGCTAGTGGGTTTCGGATGTCTTGTGTGGCACAAGCACAAACACGCGCAGCCACCCAACAATTTAGTCAGGCAGCTGGGGCTTGCTCCCTCCACCAAGCGGACCAGCACTGCTGGAGCAACCAAAGGCAGCGGCCTCAACACCTGCAGTGCAGGTGCCAACAGCCCAGAGTCCTGGCCCAGAGACGAGTCAAGGATGATGTCCAAGCGCCGCCAGGATCGAGTCAGCATCACTGCCATGCGGCCAGAATCGGTTGGGGGGGGTATGATTGCTAAAGCCACGTGCGACTCTAGTTGTCAACTAACCGTCTCCTCTGCGTGCCGGCGGGGGAGCCTTCAGCGTACATGAGCTGCCCAGGGTCCCGAGCAGACAGGAGCTGAGCTGGCAGCATGGTGCAACAAAGGAGCGACTGCATGCTTTGCTCATCCACCTCATCCACCATGGCGACACCCATAGGATTGCGGAGCACCTTCGTCGCCATGGAGCTGCACTCGCCACAGGACGCCTTCATCATGTAGCTCTGCGTGGCAATAACAAGCCGAGCAGTCTGCGAAGGAATTTTCTGGCAGTAGTACAACTGCCACACCAGGCGATGGTGCTGCGCGAGCTTCTGCGCCCTGGCCTGGAATATGCTCAGTATAGGCACGTCAAGCTGATGGGAAACTGAAGGGTCCTATCTTGGTGCGAGGCTTACTTGGGGCACACGCTCCCTCGAAAAAAAGCGACCAAAAACGGACACGCTCACACGGCCTGCTGGACTTGCCAATGGTCGGTGGCCTCCGTCGAGCTCAGGTCGTCTTCAATCTGCTGAATTTCTGCCACAACTCCAGGCAACTGCTCGCGGAGGATGAGCAGGGTGTGATCAAAGTGAGCATCTCCCTCTTCAGTTCTCCCTAACGGAAGCAGCATGTTGGCAGGCCAGACTTGCACCTCTCCACGACTTCATCCCGCAGCCGCCGGCTTGGGGTGAGGACAGCGTGCACGGTGCAAGCATCCAGGCGCAGCCTTAGTCGCCGGGGCCTGAAGCCTGAGCGCCTGGCGGCCATGCCGTTCCCCGATTTGCTGGCCAAGGAGCAGAGCCCTCAGCAACAGAAGCATGAGGTGGGTCTTGCCACAGCCGGGCGGCGCTTCCAGCTGCCATGATCGCGAAGGAGGCGCCCCAGCCATACGCTGCAGGCACTCCCTCATGTCCTCCCGCAAGCTTGCGCACTCGCTCAGAACGGTGCGCGCAGCTTGCTGAAGCGACGTGAGAGACGCCGCCGCATGGTTGCCACTGAGTAGGCTCCCCCACAAGGGGAAACGAGGCTCCTCATCGTCGCCCCCCTCATCGTCGCCCCCGTCCACAAGCGTAGAGAGCGCTCCAGACAAAGTGTGCCACACCTTGCAGAGCAAGTGTCAAACGCAAAAATCCGACAAATGTAGACATCCCCAAATTACTGTGCGTGAGGTCTTCTGAACCCGTCATGACTGAGGCAGAGCACCCAAGTCTCGTCACAGGAGGAGCATGATGCGCTGGCCTGGAAAAGGAAGCGGTGGAGTGACGCGGAACTTGGAGTTGTCCACACTGCTGCTGACCACGCGGTGGAGGGAGCCAGCTCGCCATAGCCTGGAGAACACAACATCAGGATGCTGCCCAGATCCCTGAAGAGAGTGCAGGGCTTGCCGCAGGTTCACTTCGTTGATAATGTACCTGAGTGCAAGAGAGTCGCAGATAGGCAAGAGGACCATGGAACACCTCCCCCAATGTTGTGAAGATACAAGCTTGGCAGGGAAATTGCTTTTCTGCCAAAAAGCGCAAGGCAATGCTTCCACGCGCTGGCACTGTGAGTCTCATGCACCACGTGGGCTAGAAGAGTATCAGGCGCGTCCGGAAGCGGAGAGACAAGAAGCTTTGCCTGCACCTGTGCATTGCGGAGCGAAGATTGACCCTCGTCCCTGATGATGCGCGCAGCCGCGCAGAGTTGCTGCCGTAACTCCATTCCTGCCCAGTCCGTAACATACAGCTGGATCGGAGGAAGCGGACACGGCTCGGTCAGAAATGTCACGGCCGACCTGACAGAGGCAAGGCTGGCACAACTTAAATGAATGGAAAACCCAGCACCTACTTGGCAAGTAACAGCGGGGCTCCCAGAGACGTGGCTAAGTGTCTGGCCGGCTGAACACGCTGTCGCGCAACAAGCCGGGGTCCAGGAGGCCCAGATCCGTGGCCGGGACAAAGTGGAGGCCGCGAAGCATGGCGTGGGGCTCCCGCTCCATGCGCAACAAAGCGTCAACCTGCTCCCGGGCCGCTCGGATCCGATCGCGCAAATGCCCTTCTGGCATGCGCTGGTCAAGCAGCGCTGTGAGGCCCTGTAGCATGGCCTGCGCGGAGGGGGTGGAAGACCACGCAGCGCTGCGGGGGGGGGGGGGTTGGGCAAACTTCCACTACTTCTCGGCTTGTTGGGCCGAAGCAAAGAGTGAGGTAGGAGGTGAAGGCGCAGCCCATGGCGCTCATCTGCGCCAAAGTCCGGCTGGAGAGGAACCATCGCAGCCTGGAAGAAGCGTCCACAGCCTCAAGTGAAATCACAAGGCCACATGCCCCCGCCTCTCACCTCTGTGCTTCAGTGGCAACTGGGCACCAGACGTCTGTCATAAGCCTTACAGCTGCAAGCTCGATGTCACGGGAACTTCTGTGGCCAGCCAGGGAAGGGCGTCTCGCCCACGTGCGTTCCGCCGAGCGCGCAAGAAAACCTGGCCGCTCAAGCACCGAGCTGGGTCCAAGCCAGCGGGCGCGTGGAACTGCGCGTCATCGCCGGGTCAGGCAGGCGGGTCCAGGACCGCGCCAAAAGCGAATTAGAGTGCAAAACGAAACGTGTCTCGTTTTTTCGGGCTTTTCCTGCAAGAGGCCTCTTGTGTGTTCGTGCCTTGGCGGTATGCAGTTAATGCTTTGAGCTTCACCCGTAGCAGGGTCAGGCGGGTCCAGGACCGCGCCAAAAATGAACTAGAGTGCCAAAAAAATGGCTTGTTTTCTGGCTACCTACAGTAACAAGCCTCTTGTGCCTTCATGGTCATCTCCTCTCCCTTACCTAAGAAAATCCTGGGCTCATCTCTTCTCGTCCCATCTTGTCTCTTGATGGCTGAAGTGCAGCACAACAAGCCTCGCCGCTTGAGCAGAGACGCTCTTGGAATCAGTTCCACATCCTTTGGGCATCGCGCTGCACGAAACCGTCGGGTAGTTTCACGATGGGGCTTGCGCCCAACGGACCTTTTGGTAGGTCCCCATCATGTCGGGGATTTGACAACCCTAGGACAATTGACTCATCCAGGCCTATGGCTTTCAAATCCTGCTCCAAGATTCTCAAGGTCTCCTGCGACGACCTAGCAGGCGGGTCCAGGACCGCGCCGAAAATGAGCTAGAGTGCTAAAACAATTCACGTGGCGCGTTTTCTCGGCCTTCTGGAACTACGTGCAAGAAGCCTCTTGCGCATTCATGGTCATCTAGTTCCTCTACTCAGCGTGCCACCTAAGTCATTTACTCAGACTGCCGAAGAACTCGCCCAGTTCCCAATCGGACGGCGCATGGAAAGGAAAATGATCTGCATCCAAAACGTGAGCCACCCAAAACGCTGACAAGCCACATCGAGAAGGTAAACACATCCAGCGGCATGCGCTGCCCTGGCTTTGCTTGAGAGTACGAGTGAACCTGTTGCTGCTTCGGTCTTGGCCAAAGAAGTGCGCTAGTGTTTGACCACCGGAGTCGGATTGCCACCCACCCCCTCCCCCAAAACAACAAGCGCAAACGCCGCCGCCGGGCGTCGACAGACTGAAGGCACAAGCGCTGGTCCCAGCAGGCGCCTGCGATTCGTTGAAATAAGCGTGGCTTGGTCAGAAGAATCTCAAAAAATTGGCCAAAAGGATTAGGGTGTTTGTTTGTTTGCTTCTTTGCAAAGGGGTTTATAAACTGGCCAACGCGTGAAAACACATGTCGGCGTTGAGCAGCAACGACATGGCAGGGCCAGGCAGGCGGGTCCAGGACCGCGCCCAAAATAAAAGGCTGAAAAACGCAAAATCGACAGTCGGCGCATCTACCATGTTGCCTGGATAGAAGCGTGAGTCATCTTGTCATGAGAGTTCAATATGAGTGGAACCGCCTATGCCGCTCTCTCCTTTACATCAGTGCGGCTCATCATCCGCCTTGAAGTAAAGCTGTGCATCAATGCCTGATGGCTATTGCCACCTTCATGCCACCTTCGTAAACCATTCATCATTTTTGCGACTAGTGGGGATCCGCAAACTCATATTTCAAAAATGTTCCAACAAGTTGTGGGCCGAAGTTCCCACCAGAGAGCTCCAATATAATTGCATCCTTCCAGGCCCCTTCTTGAACCCGAATTGAGAGCGCAGCTGCAGGCCAACATGGAACCCACTGTGCGAAGGATTCCTTTTGGGGGACCCCCTTTTTGGGACTGAAATTTAGTCCCAGGGTCGGCTCAAACGCTTGCCTGGCCAAGGCCACGCGTCACCGGCTCAAGCATCTCGCGCTCCTCGCCTGGGCTGTGTGTGCATGGTTTGGCGGCCACTGGCTTTCCAGCTCAGCGCTACCTGAGCTCCACTGGCAGGGTCTAGCAAACTTTGGTCCGGTCCGGCCACTAACTGCCCCAATGTAACACGAACAGGCACCTAGTACCCGGGCGCTGGAAGACAGACACCACTCGCGCGTTATCCCGAGCAACTTGGCGGTCAGGCAAGCCTCAAAGCGCCAACTCAAAGCCCAGCTGCCAGCAGCTCGTTCTTCGAGTCCAGGCTAGGCAGCAGCTGCTTGGCGCGACCTCTGGCCGCAGCCTGAGATGCAAAAAAGAGCTGGAATGGATGTGACCAAATTCAAGACCGGCAATGGAGGTGAGGTGACCACGCAGCAACCCACGCCAATTGGCCCGCTAGGTTGTCAAGGTGTTGGCTCCCAGTTTTGTAGCGTAAATCGCAATGCCGTGGAGGCCCGCCTCATCTGGGCCATATAAACACATAACCATTACAGAGCTACAGGTTAAAGCGCTACAGGTCTGAATGGGAAACGCACAAGTGACGGACAGGCGCACGAGCACGCGCGTTTTCTTAGCTGCGTTGGCTCCTTTGGAGAGCTGTGGCGGCATGGCATCGGACTACCGGATTTAGCAACCCTAGGACTCATCTAGGCCTATGGCTTTCAAATCCTGCTCCAAGATTCTCAGGGTCTCCTGCGACGACCTAGCAGGCGGGTCCAGGACCGCGCCGAAAATGAGCCAGAGTGCTAGAACACTTCACGTGGCTCGTTTTCCCGGCCTTCTGGAATGGTCATCTAGCTCCTCTACTCAGCGTGCCACCTAAGTCATTTACTCAGACTGCCGAAGAACTCGCCCAGTTCCCAATCGGACGGCGCATGGAAAGGAAAATGATCTGCGTCCAAAACGTGAGCCACCCAAAACGTTCACAAGCCACATCGAGAAGGTAAACACATCCAGCGGCACGCGCTGCCCTGGCTTTGCTTGAGAGTACGAGTGAACCTGTTGCTGCTTCGGTCTTGGCCAAAGAAGTGCGCTAGTGTTTGACCACCGGAGTCGGATTGCCACCCACCCCCTCCCCCAAAACAACAAGCGCAAACGCCGCCGCCGGGCGTCGACAGACTGAAGGCACAAGCGCTGGTCCCAGCAGGCGCCTGCGATTCGTTGAAATAAGCGTGGCTTGGCAGAAGAATCTCAAAAAATTGGCCAAAAGGATTAGGGTGTGTTTGTTTGCAAACTTTGGTCCGGTCCGGCCACTAATGTTACACGAACAGGCACCTAGCACCCGGGCGCTAGATGATAGACACCATTCGCGCGTTATCCCGGCAACTTGGCGGTCAGGCAAGCCTCAAAGCGCCAACTCAAAGCCCAGCTGCCAGCAGCTCGTTCTTCGAGTCCAGGCTAGGCAGCAGCTGCTTGGCGCGACCTCTGGCCAGCCTGAGACGCAAAAAAGAGCTGGAATGGCTGTGACCAAATTCAAGACCGGCAATGGAGGTGAGGTGACCACGCAGCAACCCACGCCAATTGGCCCGCTAGGTTGTCAAGGTGTTGGCTCCGGTAAATCGCAATGCCGTGGAGGCCCGCCTCATCTGGGCCATATAAACACATAACCATTGCAGAGCTACAGGTTAAAGCGCTACAGGTCTGAATGGGAAATGCACAAGTGACGGACAGGCGCACTAGCACGCGCGTTTTCTTAGCTGCTTTGGCTCATTTGGAGAGCTGTGGCGGCATGGCATCGGACTACGCAGCCTGCCTTACAACCGCACCCTAGAAGCGCGCAAGTGGTTCTTGGACGCCGCCTCCAACAAGGCAAGGGCTCTAGTGCTCATTTTGGCAGTGGCCTGCTAGGGCAGCGCTAGCGCGGAGCTAGCGCACGGCTAGCGCGCGGAGTTGCCTATGATTTCAACGTTTTGCCGACCTGCCGCGAAGGGGCCACTGCGCAGGATGCATGAAAACATCCGCATCTCACACCCCATGTCCCTCCTAGGCTGGACTAGATGAACACAGGCGTCGGCCAGCGCTCATACGAAGCCCCAACTGCAAATTTTCCCGCCTTAGCGCCGAGCTAGCGCTGCCAGTGGAAATTACATGATTTAGGTGGGGGCCCGCCTCATTTTGAAAGGGGAAACACAAGATGCAACAGGAATTACGCACATACAGTATATAGCTCCTTGGCCAGCCTTGTTGAACGGAAGCCATATGTTGGTGGGGCCAGAACTCAAACAGCGAAGCGCCTTGCTATGTAAATGTCACTTGGCAGCCTTCTTGGCAGTGTGCAAAACAATGTCAAAACAATCACCACAATCCACTCGGACAAACAAAGTCAGTGATAACGGACCGCTTCTGGGTCCTTTCAACATGCCTGGGCGGCGCAAAAAGTCAGATGAAATGCCCCAAAAGGGCCCCTGAATATCCCGAAATCCTAAATGCCCCTATATTGCAATCAAACAAAACACGACATACGAGCAGGCGCTCCCCTGGCTCCCGCACTTGCAAGTATGTAGGGCAGCAGCCCTATGTTTGACCACCGGAGGGGATCACCGACCCCCCCTTCCTGCAAAACAAAAAAAGAGAGCAAAAGCCGCCACCGGGCGTCGACCCTTCGGAAGGCACAGGCGTTGGTCCCAGCAGGCGCCTGCAATTCGTGCAAAATATGTGTGGCTTGGCCAAAAGGATCAGGTTAGGGCGCCACCCTTTGTTTCCCGAAAGAAGAGGGGTTTGCAAACTGGCAAAGGGGAATGCCCTGATTTGGGACCGATGTTGCAGACAACGAAACAAACAAACGGGTTAATGCTTGTTATTTCCCTAAACTGAAACCAAGAAGTCAGCTTGGCACCCTTGAGAAGTACCCTCTTGCAGAAAATGGCCGTTAACGGCAAAGAAAGGTCGGCCATGACAAACAAAGGTCAACTGAAGTATCCTTTGTCTTAAATGATGATGACTCGCAGGGCGAAGGCGATGGCAGCGAAGAGTGCCCTAAGCTTCCTCTCCCAATTCCCATCCTGCCTGCCACTCATTACGGAGAGGCGGCCGCAGGAAAATAGGGGGCAAGCAGGCCGCTAAAATTGCGGGAGTGAAGCTGAGCTGGGCAAATAGCTGTGGACTCTGACTCTGAGATGAGGTCTCTGTCCAAAAATCTCTCCAACCTAACATGTCAGGCGGGCTCCAGAAAATGGTCGTAACCCAAACGGGGCCTTTGAGCCGAGAGCGGCGTGGGTTTCCATGCGCTGCCTGGCATTGTAGGTATATATAGGAGCCTCAGTGCGCCGCATCGGTGCGCGGAGCATCGCGCTGCATCGGTGTATCGGCGTATCGGTGCGTCGGTGCGGGGCCGATTTCCCGCCCCTGTTTCGGTGTGTCGGTGTGTCGGTGTATCGGTGTATCGGTGTATCGATGTGTCGGCGCGGGGCCGTTTTCCCGCCCCTGTTTAGGTGTGTCGGTGTGTCGGTGTATCGGTGCGCTGCGTCGGTGCATCGTATCGGTGTATCGGTGTATCGGTGTATCGGTGCGGGGCCGATTTCCCGCCCCTGTTTCGGTGCATCGGCGTATCGATGCGCTGCGTCGGTGTATCGGTGCGTCGGTACGCTGTGTCGGTGTATCGGTGTATCGGTGTATTGGTGCGCTGTGTCGGTGTATCGGTGTGTCGGTGCGCTGTAAATATTGGTGTATCGGCGTGTCGGTGCGCGGAGCCGTTTCCCGCCCCTGTTTCGGTGTATCGGTGTGTCGGTGTATCGGTGTGTTGGGGCGCGGTATCGGTGTATCGGTGTATCGGTGTATTGGTGCGCTGTGTCGGTGTATCGGTGTATCGGTGCGCTGTCTATATCGGTGTATCGGCGTATCGGTGTGCGGGGCCGTTTCCCGCCCCTGTTTCGGTGTATCGGTGTATCGGCGCGCTGTATCGGTGTATCGGCGCGCTGTATATATCGGTGTATCTGCATATCGGTGTGCGGGGCCGTTTCCCGCCCCTGTTTCGGTGTATCGGTGTATCGGTGTATCGGTGTATCGGTGTATCGGTGCGCTGCGTCGGTGTATCGGTGCGCTGTATCGGTGTATCGGTGCGGGGCCGATTCCCCGCCCCTGTTTCGGTGCATCGGTGTATCGGTGTATCGGTGCGCTGCGTCGGTGTATCGGTGTATCGGTGCGCTGTATCGGTGTATCGGTGCGGGACCAGTTTCCCGCCACTGTTTCGGTGTATCGGTGTATTGGTGGCTGCGTCGGTGTATCGGTGTATCGGTGCGCTGTATCGGTGTATCGGTGCGGGACCAGTTTCCCGCCACTGTTTCGGTGCATCGGTGTATCGGTGTATCGGTGCGCTGCGTCGGTGTATCGGTGTATCGGTGCGCTGTATCGGTGTATCGGTGCGGGACCAGTTCCCCGCCACTGTTTCGGTGTATCGGTGTATCGGTGGCTGCGTCGGTGTATCGGTGTATCGGTGCGCTGCATGTATCGCTGTATCGGTGTATCGGCGCGCTGTATCGGTGTATCGGTGTATCGGTGTATCGTATCGGTGTATCGGTGTATCGGTGTATCGGTGCGGGGCTGTTTTCCCGCCCCTGTTTGCGGTCGCTCTGCAACATTTGACCCAATAACCCCAACACTCCTCCCTCTTCCCCCCAGGCCCCCTACTTTCTCCATTTTTTCCCCAACCGCGCGCTCGACAACATCCCAGCCCCAAACGCTGCCCCTGCCGCACAAACACACGCCCAAGAGCACGAAGCACTGCGCCTGCCACGATTTCAACACCTGCATCTCCAAAGCGCTGCGCCTGCCACGCAAAACGGAATCCCCAACCGCGCGCTCGACAACATCCCAGCCCTTTAGACAGCTGCCAAACGCTGCCCCTGCCACACAAACACACGCCCAAGAGCACGAAGTACTGCGCCTGCCACGATTTCAACACCTGCATCTCCAAAGTGCTGCGCCTGCCACGCGAATTGGGGGGTCCCCAACCGCGCGCTCGACAACATCCCAGCCCTTTAGACAGCTCCCAAAAGCTGCCCCTGCCACACAAACACACGCCCAAGAGCACGAAGTACTGCGCCTGCCACGATTTCAACACCTGCATCTCCAAAGTGCTGCGCCTGCCACGCGAATTGGGGGTCCCCAACCGCGCGCTCGACAACATCCCAGCCCTTTAGACAGCTGCCAAACGCTGCCCCTGCCACACAAACACACGCCCAAGAGCACGAAGTACTGCGCCTGCCACGATTTCAACACCTGCATCTCCAAAGTGCTGCGCCTGCCACGCGAATTGGGGGTCCCCAACCGCGCGCTCGACAACATCCCAGCCCTTTAGACAGCTGCCAAATGCTGCCCCTGCCACACAAACACACGCCCAAGAGCACGAAGTACTGCGCCTGCCACGACTTCAGCACCTGCATCTCCAAAGTGCTGCGCCTGCCACGCGAATTCGACAACATCCCAGCCCTTTAGACAGCTGCCAAACGCTGCCCCTGCCACACAAACATACGCCCAAGAGCACGAAGCGCCTGCCACGATTTCACCTGCATCTCCAAAGTGCTGCGCCTGCCACGCGAATTGGGGTCCCCAACCGCGCGCTCGACAACATCCCAGCCCTTTGCCAAATGCTGCCCCTGCCACACAAACATACGCCCAAGAGCACGAAGTACTGCGCCTGCCACGATTTCAACACCTGCATCTCCAAAGTGCTGCGCCTGCCACGCGAATTGGGGGTCCCCAACCGCGCGCTCGACAACATCCCAGCCCTTTAGACAGCTGCCAAATGCTGCCCCTGCCACACAAACACACGCCCAAGAGCACGAAGTACTGCGCCTGCCACGATTTCAACACCTGCATCTCCAAAGTGCTGCGCCTGCCACGCGAATTGGGGGTCCCCAACCGCGCGCTCGACAACATCCCAGCCCTTTAGACAGCTGCCAAATGCTGCCCCTGCCACACAAACACACGCCCAAGAGCACGAAGTACTGCGCCTGCCACGATTTCAACACCTGCATCTCCAAAGTGCTGCGCCTGCCACGCGAATTGGGGGTCCCCAACCGCGCGCTCGACAACATCCCAGCCCTTTAGACAGCTGCCAAATGCTGCCCCTGCCACACAAACACACGCCCAAGAGCACTGCGCCTGCCACGACAACATCTCCAAGTGCTGCGCCTGCCACGCGAATGGGGGTCCCCAACCGCGCGCTCGACAACATCCCAGCCCTTTAGACAGCTGCCAAATGCTGCCCCTGCCACACAACACACGCCCAGAGCACGAAGTACTGCGCCTGCCACGACTTCAGCACCTGCATCTCCAAAGTGCTGCGCCTGCCACGCGAATTGGGGGTCCCCAACCGCGCGCGACAACATCCCCCTTTTAGACAGCTGCCAAACGCTGCCCCTGCCACACAAACACATGCCCAAGAGCACGAAGTACTGCGCCTGCCACAATTTCAACACCTGCATCTCCAAAGTGCTGCGCCTGCCACGCGAATTGGGGGTCCCCAACCGCGCGCTCGACAACATCCCGGCCCTTTAGACAGCTGCCAAATGCTGCCCCCTGTGTGTGAGCGAGTGTGTGTGAGTGAGTGTGTGTGAGCGAGTGCGCCGTCGGATGGATCGCTCGCACAGAGGCGTGCGTCCCCACCCAGTTGATGTGGTGAAATAGTATGGTCCCAAAGCACAGTGTTGTAAGGACACAAGATTCCTCGGGGCGTCCGTGCACTCGTTAAAGCGGATCGGATACCTTTTACGCCACCGCCTGAGAGTCCATGGTGGGTAGTCTGTTGGCCGCTGAGGCCTTGAGCCAAACGGCGTCGGCCGTTTGGGCTTAAACTAATTGGGACACATGAACCTGGCCTTAACAAAGCAAAAGCTCCTTTTTGGGGCCCAAACAAGAAATCCAAAAGAGAGCGACACGCCTACCCTCAGAACCCATATGCCGTATGGATCACGGTCAAGGGATTCTCAGCATCCCCCACGGCAAACGGAGGTTCATCCTCGGGTTGTCGCTCCAAACAGAAAACCCTTGGCCTCGGTTCCTCCATGTCACGAACTCCTAGGCATCATCCCTGCGGAAGCAAGCATTTCGCTCCGGCGTAGGCATCAAGTCCAGGCGGATATTGTACATTCCCCATGCGATTAAAATTGACTGGCATGTTAGGCACCAGCTAGTAGGGATGAGCAGTAGCTTACCCATTCCCGAACTTAAAAGTTCTCGGCTGATACTATCCGGCTTCGCCAGTACATGCAGCACATCCTACCTGGCCCCTAGCTGGCTTTCACGAAACTCAGGCTCCGCCAGGCACACCTATGGGTCGGCCGGGATTGAGCATTCACCAAGCGGGAGCGGGCCCAGCAAGGATCCTGCCAAACTCGCATTGCCTCGGTGGTAGGGAGCGGGCCCTACACGCCTCGGCTTCCGAACTCCACGATGCACTTGCCGTCGATGTTGTGTCATCATCTACCAGCCACTGGTTACATAGCCAGGGCCAGTCTGCGCGCCTTCATCCTGAAGCGCTCCTTTGCTGCTTCGACTTGCTTGGGAGCAACGATACGTTCAGGTATCTCAATCCCGTTCTGGACACACCACACAACGAGAAGCATGTCGGCATCCTTCTTCACGTCAGTCGTCACAATGTGAGCCACAGGGAAGTAGCTTGCCAGGCTAACAGTCTGCAACCACCCAGGGGTGAAGGCAACGTAGGGCATGCCGTAAGCGATACGGAGTATCCTCATGATTGCTCCGACCACTGTTCGTTGGTCTGCACCTCCGTCTCTTTTGAACACATCCCTGCTAATGTGGTAGTTCATAGCCACTCTCCACAGCTTGTAAGTGTGGTAGTACCCTGACAGCTTCTGAAGGAGGTACCTCGCATTCTTCTCCACGTCGCCCTCAAAGTTCCGCCAGTGTGCATTGACATACTCGCGAGCGGTGTCGATGTCGGGAGGAAGAGGTACTCCATCAGGTCCACGCGGAGTGACAGGCCATTCGTATTTTGCGGCATAGGGCTTGGCGCTTGGATGATCAATGTATTCCTGCGGGTCCCTAGCCGCGAGAGATTCAAACAACCTCCACTTGCGGAAGAGGTGGTATGCAAGGAAGTAGGCAATGTAGCTTCCTGGCTCCTCTCCGTTCAGGCACGTTGCGGGTGGCAGCGCCATGAGGTCATCGAAAGTGGGCGTGACCGGCACTTCATCATCACCGTCAGGTTGTGGTGCCTCGTACTCGTTGTCCGTTGCGTCCTCGTTGTCGGCGGCAAAGTACGTTTGGTCCCCAGACGCCTGAGCACCGGAGGCCTTAACTTCTTCCTCCTCGTCCATGTCCTCCTCCTTCGACTCCTCCTCCTTGGACTCGGTGTTCATGGCTTTCTCCTTGGCCTTCTTTGCCTCTTCGGGCATCTTCTCCTCCGTCTTGGCCTCAGGAACCTCGTCGCCGTCGTCAACGATCTCTTCGATGAACTTCCCGACGGAAAGCAGCCGGCCCTTGCAATTGACGCACAAGGTGAGGAAGGCGGGGATCAGAGTTACACATGCCGGGCATACCCTGCAGAGGTGATCTTCCCAGTCACATCCATCGTCAGTGAAGATTCGACCGAGCTTTTTCCTGATGTCGAGAACGTACTCGTTGATCAGCAAAACTTCTCTCTTTCGGCCTTCTTGAGACCTTCCAGGAGCGTCGCGACATGCTGCACCTGACCGTTCGCCTTGGAGACCTTGTCCAAGAAAGTCTCCACGTTCTGGATGAACTGCTGGTGACCGTCGGGAGCAGTGGAGAATCGGAATCCAACGCATATCTCGTTGACCACATGTCTGGAAAACACGCGAACTGCATTCTCAACCGCCATGTTCCGCTTCCCACGAACGATCCACATCCCTTCGACCTCCGAAAAGTGTAAAGGGTAGCCGCAGATCACCGTCCCGCCACAGTCGTACTTCACGAGTGTGAGTGCGGGCACGTAGACGACAAGCAAGTGGTCACAGTCAGGAATCCAAGTGGTGGTGGAGTAGTTTCCCAAACTTCAGCAGTCTGACCTCTCCATGGTGATCTGTTTCCATGGTAAGCCCTCTGTCCACAATGTCCTGAATCCGAGTTGCAGGGCAGACGTAGTAGGCGCCACCAAAACGTGGCGCAAAGCTAGGGTCGAGCTTCACGGCAAGAGCATGGGACCGGGAGAAGGGAGTGTATGCCTTGCACGGATGACCCATGGCCGAATCCACCCCTGATGCTTTCCCAGCACCTCATTGATCTCCTGCTCGCTCATCCCACTATCAGCCTTGAGCAAAGACGCCAAGTGCTCCTGTGTCCTCGCAATCATTCCATGTCCCCATCGGTACCTAGCACCAAGGACCTGGAAGTGCACCTTCTCCATTGCACATTCAAGCTGGTAGTTGAGGACCTCCATGAGAAGTCTCCAAGCCCTCCATGTGCATCCATCATGGTTGAAGATGACTTGGTTGCGCAGCACATCATCAATGTTAACCCAACCTCCCTCATCACAGGAAAACTCGCCATTCTTAGTTCCAGCCAACTGGCGCAGCCCATAGAAAAGGCGCTTCGACATCTCGGTGATCTGGCGGCCTGTCAGCATCGAAGTTTGAGTCCTGAAAGTAGCCGTAGCACATCTCAGTTGGGTTGACCGGCTCAAGCTCCGCGAAGTTCGGAAAACCAGCGCAGGCACTCATGTAGCCCGGATACCAGTTTCCATGGCGATCTCGTCCAGCATACTTCGAGGTTTCCTGGCTAGGAATCTGAAAGACATCAGTTGTCTGCTCCTCACACCCGTGGTAAGCTCCAGGTGGTTGACGCCCTCTAGCAGCTCGCCCTTGATGTGGTACATTCCGCCCTCAGCCAAGCAAGCCAGGTCCTCCAAAGAGATGGGCTTCTCGTACATCTTCGCCACGAACCTTGACCCCGATGACCAAAATCCTTTGGGATCTTGTACTGGTCAGAGGCGTCCTTGGGCGACTCTTCAGTCTTTTGCCTCTTCTGTTGATGATGCTGCTGCTCCTCCTGACCTCTAACGTTGGAAAGGATCCATTCGATCTTCTCCTGGTACTCTTTCTTCTTCTCCTCCTCTTCGCATTCCTCGGCGTGGTGGCCCTTGCGCTGGCAGCATAGGCAGATTCTCCTCCTCTTGGCTTCCTTGATGCCGTTGTCGAAGATCTCTAGAATGATGTTCCTATCATCCTTCTCATTCCTGCCTTTGCGCCTCGCCCTCTCTTCTGCCTTCTCCTTCTTGCGGGCCGCCTTCTGCCTCATCGTCGCGAAGTAGTCCGACATCCGTTCGAAGCCCATATCACTGGCCTCGCGAGCGTACTCTGCCTGTTCAGGTCGTCATCCCCCATTTCTGCTTCCTCTTCAGGATCAGGCTCGTACCACTCAAAGTCAGAGTTGTCTCCAGGCAACTCAGAACCAGAGCTCGGTACGTCCTGCTCTTCCTCGTGCTCTTCCTGGGCTCTTCGGCAGGCTTCACGCCGTTCTTCACGTCGATGTCCGCTGGTTGCACTTGAGGTGGGAGCGGGCCCAGCACTCGGTGAGCGGGCCCAGGACCTTGACGGACACGGGATGAGCATAGACCATCTTCTCCACCCTCTTCATCTCAGAAGCTACCTTCGGTGTTGGTTCCATAGGCCATGCAGGGGGAGGAGCGACAGTCGGTGCCCAGCACTCGGGTGAGGAGAACGGGCTCCAGCACCCTCGTGCGTCTGGCACTCACCGACGGATCCTCTTGTAGACGATGAAGTCGCTCCTAGAGGTAGTCGCCGATCGAAGAAGACTCTTCTTCGTCTGCAGCACAAAGCAGGCTTACCATCAGGGTCTTTACCATTCATTCGAGCCAAAAATCGTCGAACTACAGTTCCGACAATCATGGAAGTGTACAACTGCGTGTCACGTGTCTCACAACCAGCACAAGGAGCATGTTCATGGTCTTTACTGCACTTTTTGGAAAGGGAATCCCCCATCTTGATGTTCCAAGAAATAATTCTCCACGGCTTCTTGATTGGCAACCTCTTTCCACCTTTGGCATGCTTCTGCTTGAGTCCGTACCGACATCCATCAAAGTCATGAACGACGCCAGTCTGACAGCTCTTCTCAACACGCCGGTCGTTCCAGTAGTCACAACCACGAGGCAACTCAAACAAGACCGCGGCACCAAGCGAAATGGCATGTTCCTTGCTCTCTTCAAAGTGCTTGAACAACTTCCGAAACTCCTTTTGCCTACTTTCCACAAGCTCAGCAGTCGCACCGCCTCTTGACCTGTTCAACCTAGTCTATGACGACCCTCCGGTGCAAGGACCAGCAAAGAACATCAGGTCATCCTTTTTGTTGATGCAGCTCCTGACCATGGACTGTCCGTACTCAGTCGTCAGGTCATCATCCACGGTCACTGTCACCACTTGCAAGTCGTAACGCGGCGCAATCACTGTGAACCAGTTTTGTGGCTCTGAACACGCCAATACGATCGTTGGCGAGAGATGGTTAACACCGTATAGCTTGATGGACACATTCCACCCAGGCGCCAACATCATCAACTCTTTTCCAAACAACGATCCGTCATGCTTCAACAACTGCAAGGCAATCCGTCCCTCAGAGGCCATATCAATTTGCGCCTCAATCATCATCGGGACGAAGGGTTTGCTCATGGACGTGGGAAGGAACTCCTTGATCCCTTTCCCTTTCACCCAGGCATCATCGCATTTCCCTTTGTCACGACAGACATGTGCGGCACGCATGAACCTCTTCAAGCGACGTATCGACTCTGAGTCAATGGAGTCAACTCTTCGTTTCTGAATCCTCCATTCACGCAACGACTCAACCAGTTGGATCAGCTTCAAGTTCAACGGACCATGCTCAACATCATCAGCAGGCTCACAGCAATCAGCATCCGACACATGCTTGACCATGACCGCGGCGGATATACCCTTTGAGCTACTTTCTTTGACAGGATGAAACTGCCAAACAGCTCGCTGAATCCACTCTCCGATCCTGGTCATCAACACGGTCTTCAACCTTTCGCCACAAACCGTTCTTCAGAAACCAAGTCGACCGCAACCATCGGGTGTTGATGTCACTATAGGCCGGCCCAGGTGGGCGAGACCGCATCAATCTAGGCCCTTTGGCAACGACGATGGGATCATGACCTTCATGCTCATGCAGACCTTCCTTGGACGAAAGCCCCTTCCAATACAAATCCGGTGGCATCACAGGCACGGAAGTGTACGGGAAAGTTGGTACCCCATCCACAGCTCCAGCCGAAGACTGGTATTCCTCATTGACGGGATCACAACTTGGCTTCAGTGCAGCAAGCGTGTCAGCGTCTTGCAACATCCAAGGTTCCATCAAGTTGATCAGCAAACAAGCATGTTTCCACTTGCGAGGATCCGTAAATGCCTTGGTGTATATGTCGGCTGCCATTTTGTTGGTCAGCTCGTACGCCAAGTACACGTAGTTGAGGTTGAAGATCTCATGGATCCAAGCAATACTCACCCCATGAATGCGTCCTAAATGTCTCATGGTCGGGTTCTTGCCCGTCCGGACGACAGCGATCATCGCTTTGTTGTCCTCGTAGAACACAAACTTGGGCACTTTCTTCAACACTTTCTCCAAAATCGTCAACGCAGGGATTCCAAGGGTCCTCAAAGCGGCATCACTGGCAACAATCTCGGCCTCAGGGGTCGAGTGAGACGTACATCCTTGCCTTTTAGATCCCCCAGCGAGTGGGAACCGCGTGTGATTTGCTTGGATGTTCATGTGCATTCCCGTTGTCGACCTCACCGACTCTTCACACCCACAAAAGTCCGCATCTGAGTAGACCGCAAGGTGCAAGTCAGCAAGTGAGTCACCCACCCAACCAATCATTCTCATGCTTTTGGTGTGATGGATGTAACACATCAGGTGATGGAGACGTTTGTCATCCTCCACCGTCCATTTCGAAACGTTTCTCGCCAGGAGGTTAACCTGACGAAGCAAGTCAAATCTGGCAATCCGTGCCGTAGAGGACTTTCATGAGTACACTAGCGGCATTGGGGTCCAGCTGACCACGAATCAGCTCCGGCTGCGCACCACCGGCGCCTTCTCCCCGTGGAAGGGGATGGAGCTCTCCAAGTTCACTCAAGGTCTTGTTCCATCGCTCCTTCGGAATGGGGTTTTGGCATCTACACCACACACATTCAATCCAATCACCCTTGCCGCACGGTGCTCTGGACGGATGGTGCTCGGGTTGCTCAAGCAGCCCAGGCGTCGCCACTTTCTTCAATTCGACGTTTCCCGCTACTTCGAGGTAACGGTCAACACATGAGCTCAAAAAGTGCTCCATGTCATAGGTCACAGTCGCGACTCTGTGCCCATCGGCAAGCTTGGTCTCCCCGGAAGGAGAAGGCCCCAACCACGCTTCAAGTTCTTCTTGGGTCCAGCCAATTTAAAGTCGTCGACATAGATCACAAGGAACAACTGAAGCTCTTCATGCACGTAGACAGAAGGCCACTCCTCCCCCAGCGGGGTCAAGCCAACTTTCTTGACGCCCTCGTCGCAGTGCTGCTCCCAGAACGTTCCCGAATCAGGGTGTCCATAAAGAGCTTTCAACAGTCTTACGACAGGTCTCCGACAGTCCACCCCAGGAGGAAGAGCCTCCGGTGGTAATTCGATCCAGCACGGAATTCCGCGGAGCCAAGCCTGCACGTAGGCCTGTATGGCGTCCGCAATCTGCACATCCCAACTTGCGAGAAAGAGAAACAAGAGCACCGTGAGAAGCTGCATGTCACAGATGCGCAGCGGCTCATCAATTCGTTCTACTCGCGTGTGGCCAGACCTGTGGGAAGGAAAGAAATGTTGACCAACCCTAAGGCTTTGGATTCCATGCGAAAGGAGTGGGATGGGTTGTTTGCTCAGGATGTCTTTGACTTATCTTCAGTTCGCGAGTTGGATGATGTGATTCGCGAGGCAAAGGAGAAAGGCGAGGAAATCCAGATTGCAAGGGCGCATGGCATTTGTGTTGAAAAGAATTCTCAGCTGGCTGAGGGCGATCCCAAAAGAAAGTTCAAAGGGAGAGCCGTTGTGCTTGGCAATCAAATCAAGAATCAGAGCTTTGAAGCCGCAATGTTTCGGGAAATTCCCCGGCCACGTTTGAAGCTTCGCGGCGGGCTGACTTTCTTGGTTGCTTGGCCAAGGTATGCAAGGCATGGCCGGAACAGTCCCCATGGTCGTAGAGTCTGATCCCTCGTTGGGCTCGAAGCAACATGTTCCTCCCATTCGTTCCAAAACTCTGCCCCAGAGTGCAAATTCATTCGGTTTTCAGGTGGCTTAGCAGGCGCAGCCTGCCCAATCAGCTTTCTGATCATCGCTGTGAACGCCCGTCCTTGGGAGTCATCTTTGATGCCCTCAGGGGCATATCTCCAAGCATAAATCACAGCAACATAGGGCAAGGCACCAATCCTGGGACCTCGAATGGTCTTAAAACTAGTCAACAACTGCCATTGGAACTTCCAGTCATCACCTCCCCATCTCTCTTTCAGCATCATCCTGATCCGTTTGTTGTTGGGGGCCGAGGGCAACCTCGCGATACCTGGAGCGGCATCCTTGAAGTCGTCGTCTCCTCGCTCCCCCTTCGGATCTGGACCTTTAGGTTCAGTGGACTTGTCCTCCTTCAGCAGTCGACCATAAGTCTGCCATTCTTTGGGAATGAAATGCGAAGGCCTGGTACTTCCTTTGATGATCTTGTAGCCATCTTTGCCAACGTAGTAGATCCTCCCTCTAGTGTCCAGTTTCACTTTGTTGTCATAGTCGTCTCGGTAGATGACGCCATCACTTGCTCGCCCTCTGGAAACGTGGGGTAGACTGGCAACCTCTTCTCTTTCCAGCCTAGCCTCTTCTTCCGCCTCCGAAGGTCTGCTCGAGGATGAAGGCTCGTCAGCACCGCCCCGGAACGGGGTGACTTCTTTTCCTTGGCTTTGTTCTTTGGACTGGCATCACAGGGAGCGGGCCCACGTGACGCTTTGTTTTTAGGATTTGCTGTCAGTCTCCTTTGGGTTAGCTTCGGCGGGAGCGGGCCCAACCTCAGCATCACCCTCGGGGTTTGTAGGCTGACTCTCCTCGCCTCCTCGCTGGTTTGGTTCACCATTTTCATCATCGTCACGAAGGAATGGAGCCGCAAGATCCTCTTCAAGCTCTTCAGCCTCAAGGTTTCTTCTGACAACACCCTTGTCATCTCCATCATCTGTCAGCCAACACAAGCACAGCTGTATCACCCCCTTGAAAACTGCCAGAGGAAAGCAAACCTCGCCCATGGAAGCCCAAATGAAACTGTGAGGTTTGGCAATTCAAGCAAAGCAATGCTACCGAAAAGAGCTACATGAAAAAGTCGTTCATCGGTATGCGCCGTGGGAGGAGCACCTCCGCTGGCCAAAGCGTCACTGCTCGGCGTCGAAACCACAGCTGCTCGAGGTCCAAGGGAATTCGCCGACCAAGCGGGAAGCGGTCGGGTAACTCCGACGGCTTACCTGACCACCGGGAAAGCATATCTGCATCTTCGTTGAGTTCACCCGCTATGTGCGATACATCCAAGGATACGCCCGAATAGCAGCTGAAAAGGGAAAGCCTCTGAACAAACATGTTGAGGGGATACTTGTTTGTGTAAAGGCGATTGCTGGCGCTCTCCGCTCCCGTATTGTCGGACCATGATTTGATACGCACACGCATCCGGCCGCCCGGCAGCGCTGCTGTCAGAACATGCAGTAAAGCAATCTGCGCTAGGGCCTCGAAAGATGCAATGTAGGACTGCGCCTTGTCAGAGAGTTCCAGCCCTGTAAAGGAGAGGTCTCGCACGGACCATTTTTCGCTGAACCAGAGAAAGCCCTTGCTAGGAATTTCCAGGAACCCACCAATCGCGAAATAGTCCTGCTCGGCCATGGCGTCTGCGGCCGCTGTGGCCGGGAGGATGAAAGGGTCCGACATGGGAACCATCAAAGGTGGGTCCTGTGCCCAGCGAAGCCAGTATCGAAGCAAGCTGCGGCTTGGGTATGATAGCTTGCGCCTGGAGTTGGCAGGATCGGCCACACGTATCCATATTCGGCGTTCAGTGACTGGAACAAGCTTGATGTCCGCAAGAGAGGAAATCTGCTTATGGCGCGCCGAAAGAAGCTTGGCCCCCTTAGAAATCGCAGTACCTCGGGGGGAAGAGGTAAAATGCAGGTCAGGTGCAAGGTGATGGACCAGTTCCGGCCAATCCCCGTGCGCGATGCTGTAGTTGGTGCCGAGGGGCGTGTGAAGGTCAGAATAAAGCGAACACATCCATGGACGCGAAGCTGGGTACAGCTGGCACAGCCACTGGAGTAAGCCAATGACCGGGTGAAGGTCCTGCTTCAAGATGCGCTCACTAGACAGGAGACGCTGTATACCCACGCAAAGCTTCTGGCGCTTGCTAGCAGGCACCGACACCGCCCCTGCTCGAAAGTGAAAGGACCAGCCAATCCAATCAATACTATGCCCAATCTGAACCTTGCGCCAGGAAATAGGGAAGCCAAAGATATCACAAAACGCCAGGGTGACTGTAGCTACCATATGCACCGCCTGCTCGTCCGTGGAACCAATGAGGTCGTCCACATACATGCCAAGCATGTGTCGAATCCAAATTGGCATGTGAAGGACGTGGACAAGGAAAGCGCCGACCCTGGCAAACCATAGGGCTGAAAAGACCGCCCCAAATGGGCAGACCTTGTAAAAGTAATACCTGGCTGGCTGTCCTGGAAGTTCAGTGCGAAGGCCCAGAAGACCGCGATCCTGCTCACGCACACGCACTGTTTTGTGCGCCGCCTCGATGTCGATGGAGAATGCACTAGCAGTGCCGGCAAACTCACGCATGGGAAAGGAATGACGCGCTGAGGAAAGCATAGGAAGAGAGTAGGACTCATTGATGGTGCAAGCATCATTGGTGCCACAAACGGTGTTGTCGACGACCAGCCGAGGTTTACGCCCTTCGGCGCTCACCACATTCACTCTTCCGACGGCCAAGCGTTCCCCCCAACGCTCCTGAGCGTGTGCTAGATCTGGGACCTCTTCCAGCCAGCCCGACTCCACCTCCTGCTGAATGAGCTCCGCCAGGAGGGTGGGGTTTTCCTCGGCCCCCGTCCAGTTGCCGAAGCAGATGTGAAGGTCGTCACTGGCCGGGTGACTCTCCTTAGGCGCGAAGACGTGGGAAGGAGGAATGTCGGCATCAAATCCCGTAGAAACCCCACTGAGCAGCGAAGGCCATAGCATAGTGTCGCGATCCTCAAGAATGTGGAGGACAGGACTGTCAATGCGTGGAGACAGTACGGCTGGCCGGCAGGCTTGTCCCAAGAAATTTCAGAAGTGTACCCTTGGGCTGAAGCCCACGTAACGAATAGCTGCCGCATGTGAGCCACCGCTGGCTCGGAAAAAGGGGACACCTGCATTCCCTGCGTGGCCAAGGATCGGACCTTGACGGGCAGTCGCTGGTCCGCTAAGTACCACATCAGGGCCTGACGAAAATCACGAAGCCGATCGAGAGATCCCTTCGGAGGCAGTGACCAGTCTGGCTGGGAGAAAACGCCTCCCCCATCCTGCGAAGCAAACGGGGGGTCGAGGAAATGCTTGACCGGCAGGGGTGACATAGCATCAGGTAGGCTGATGGTGCGGCCCTGCCCTCCCGCGAAAAGCTCATGAACAATGTCTGCAAAGCAAGAGGCCAATTGTTCTGGGTATATAGCTGTCTGCTGACTCACAAACCCGCCTGAGACATCGCGCAGGCCTGTGACATCCAAGTGGGCTGATCTGGGATGCTCGCAGCGCCCTGCTGGGGCAGTCAGGGAAGGAAATGAAGTGGCCAACATCCAGGCTTTGCGAATAGACACCCCAACCGAGCAAGCAGAAATATAGACCAGGTCCACTGCTGATTTAAGCAAAAGCTCCTGGACGACGGGTTCCTCCCAGCTCATGGCCGTGGGTGGCTGCTCCAAACTGAAATGCCCCCCGCCATCAAAGGTGGCAAGCAACAAATTGCAGCATCGTTCAAGCAGGTCCCGGCTGCTGTCCACTAGCAACTGATTGCGCGTGCTGAGGCCCGGGACTCCATTGAGATGTTCGGGAGTTCTCAAAGCCAGTGGGCCTGTCCCGAAAAGCACAAGCGAAGGAGTTGCTCAAATATGAAACGTCCACCGCTAATACATGAGCACCTTTGGAAAGCATAGCATTGCCAAGTGGAAAAGTTGAGCCAGCACAAATATCCAGGAAAATGGGCGCGGATGGAAGTGACTCCATCACGTCCGGGACTGAAGATGGGGCTGCAGGAATTCCCTGAACCGCATCGCCTGGCAAGGATAGTGAAACATATGGGAAAGCATCGTCTGAGCTGGAGACTGATAAATGCTCCGAAGCGGTCTCCGAGTCGGAGATGGGTATGTGGGACTCCTCAGCCTGTGGTGACAAAGGAAAGCGGACCCCGGCCTGAGTGTCACCCTGCTCAGGACCCGGGGCGTGTCAATGCGGCGTGCCTTTGTGCACGGTGGCTGAATGCTTGCCACCACAGGCCTTACCCGTGGCCGGATCCTGCACACAGCATACATGGAGGAACCGACAATTCTTCTCCTGACATCCCTTGTGCCCATTGAAGCGAAGGCAAATGGATTTTCCATCAAGGGTAGTGGCCCATTGCTGACGCATTGCCTGCTTGCCTGAGGGGCCCCTTTCCCTTGCCAGTGGACTTGCCCCGCCCTTTGCCCTTATGGCGATCATCCCCTTTGCGATCATCCTGCCGCACCCTCGGCCCACGCGGGTGCTGTGGGGTGGGAACACCGGCAGGCAAAGCAGGACGGGGCTGAAGCAGTGTAGCAAGCGAAGCACGGACATGTACCACCTCATGAATTGCCTTGTCCAATGACCAGCCTTGCTCAAATAGATCCCCAATCTCATGCCAGAGTTGCTGGTCCGCGAATTCCATTTCTTCCGGGTTGGGGCCTTGCAAGCCTGAGTTGGGTGGGAAACGGAAGGCGGCCTTGGTAAGGAAAGCGCGGTCATAGTCCTTCAGGACTTTGAGGTGTGCACCTTTAAGCAAAGCAATCCCAACGGTACGCAAGTGAAGGGTGCAGCTAAGCTGATGCATTCCCAGCGAAGGACCAACCGGCCTAGTAGGGAGCTGCTCGAACAGCAAATCTTGGAGTTCCATCCGGGCCTTCTTAGGTGCCCGGCCGAAGGTCTCGCTGTCTTCGTGAGCTTTCACGGAAAGGCGATACTTTGACGCGCAGAAGCGCCATTGCTTGTCCTGCAGGTTCCTGCGAAGCCAGGCAAGCATCCGTGGGCCTGGCAGCACATCTGCTGAAAGCAGCTCAGCCGGGTACCCAGCACTTCGGCCGAAACCTTGGGTGGAAAGGGATCGAGCCACGATGTGTCCTGAGTAGCCGTTGGCTGAGCCGCCGCCTGAGGTGTAAGCGAAGCCGAAGGGAAGGACGCCTGGCATTGGCGCCACAGCAACCTCAGTGCAGCCTTAGCAATGGCGGAATCCTCAGGAAGTGAAAGCTGATGCAGATCTGAAAGCGAAGCCTGGGTCCCCTCAGGGATCTTGCACGCCGACATAAGCTCCCCTGTCGCATGAGTCGTGGGAAGCTCCATGTCTTGCGCACCGTCCATGAGCATGAGCTATCGCGAAGCTAAGCAAAGGAAGCAAACACACCGCAAAAAAAAAAAAACGATGCACGGAGAAGCATTGGTTGATGCTGTGGCTGAGTTGCTGCGCGAATCTGTCGCAAACGCTGCCTGTGTGCTGTGTCTTGCGGGACATGCGGTCCCATGACACTCTTTGACGCTGCTGGACCCGGGTGCTGCGTGCAAACTGGTCAACGGTCAATCCCATAGCGTGGGAAAGACTGCTGACAAGTCATGGGAGTGCAAAGCAAAACGGGAAAAACAAAAGCCCAAATTGCAATGCCAGCTCAGGTTGACATCGGATGCGCAATCAACAGAAAAGGAAACCAGATCCGCTGTTTTTAGACTCGCGAAGCATGTGCAGAGCTGCTAAATTCTGGAAGCAGCGGCGTGGACCATTCTGGTCTCGCAAAGCGTGCGAAGGGGGGGGGGGCGCAAGCGGGCCCCCCTCTCCCCCATCGGGCAAGCGGCCCTATTACATCTGGTGGCTTCACCAGTGACCCCACCCCCACTCGTTGCGGTTCCATGAAGAAGCGCCCCAGGAATCCTGAGTCTCCGCCTGTGCGAAGCATCATTGGGCTGATGCTGGCTGGGCGTGTGTGGGCGCCGGTCCCACGGTGCAGCCACTGGCGGTGGCGGTGGCCCTGGCTGGGGATCCTGTGATTGCAAAGCAAAAGGTACGCTATGCGGGGCTGGCTCCTCGGGGTACCCTGCATCGTCATCCCCCGCCCGCGAAGCATAGGGGCGCTCCTGGCGCTCCCTTCATAATGCGCTGTCGGCGAAGGAGTCCATAGCAGTTGCGGCAGCTGTGTGGGTGGGGTTTCAGTGAGCCGTCTCCAGCTCTGCCACAGTGTCCTTGATTGCAGCCGCTGCACTGTTCCCGGCACTGCTGGGCTGCAGCGGGCTCGGGCTGTTCCTGTGCGAAGCGCGCGCTTTCTCCCTGCGGGGAGGGCTGGGCCTCTGATGGGCCTTGCGAAGCAGAAGCGCTGCTTGCATGTTGGGGCATGTCCTGCCCTGGTGCTAAGCGAGCACCGTCTCCCTGCGGGGAAGCGAAGCAGAAGCGCTGCTCGCATGCGTGGGCTCAACTGTCCCAGGTGCTAAGCGAGCACCGTATCCCTGCGGGGATGACTGGGTCTCAACCGGACCTTGCGAAGCAGAAGCGCTGCTCGCCTGCATGGGCTCAACTGGCCCAGTGTGAAGCGAAGCCACATGCGGTGGCTTGCGAAACCTCCCCCCTGGAGTTTGCTGTGCGCCGTCTGCCTGTGCTGAGCTAAGCGAGCTCTGTGTGGCAGGGGGGTCGGAGCTAAGCGAGCTCTCAGGAATCGCTGCTGGTGCTGAAAGCTTGGGTGGGATCCCCCAGACCGCGGAAAACAGCAAGTTGGGCCAGCGCTTCGCTGTTCCTCTTTTGTCAACGGGGCTGCATAGTCCTCAGAGGACAGGTGGCCTCCGGCTGCCGCGATTTCTTCCGGGGATGCCATTACAAAAGCACCGCTACGCGTGGGGTAAAGAAGCAGAAGAAACCGCTAAGCGCCTAAGCTGAAAGCGGAAACCGCGAAAAGCACAAATGCGAGTTGAGACCACCTGGCATGCATGCCAATGACCATCCCATGAACCATGCAACACGCGGTGCAGGTTGGTGCGTGAATCCGCGATGTTTTTCCCCAAAAGGCAGGATTGATGCGTGGAGACCACCCCGTGGCAAAACGCGAAGCAAGGTGAAAAGGGGAAACAACAACTGGAGCTGCTGTTCATGGCCATCCAGCGGTGGCGAAGCAAAAACGCAGAACTGCTCACCCGTCAGGAAAGGAAAGCAGATTGCAAACTGCCTGCTCTTCAAGTCCCCCCGCAGTAGCGAAGCAAAGATTCAGAGGCTCACGGCCTTGACGCACGCGGGGTGGCGGCAGGGCTACCTGTACAAAGCCTTTGGCAATGACTCCGCACACTGGTCTGCCGTCTGCGTTGGCCACATGCAAGACTAAGCTGGGCGCTGACTGAACAAAACTGAATTCCTCACACTCCCCAAGTGAAGGCTCCGGCAATTGCGAAGGACTCGCCGCCGGGGCAGGTGTGATAACAGGTACCATATCCGTCTCCGGCTCGAGCTGGGTCGCCAAATTGGCCTGCAGAGGGAAGCATGGGTGGATGGGTGCCTCTGAGGTAAAAGTTTGAACATGCACGGCCACATCCTGGACAGGAAGCTGTCCTCCCCTGTGCAGCGGGATACGCGGTCTCCATCCCAACTTGATTCTCTGCCAGACCTGCTGCTGCGCCCCAAGACTGTGCCAGACGTCATCCCTGCCGTAAAGCCCAATGCTATCTTTATGTTTGCGGTGCCCCTGTTCAGCCCTGGCTCTATCTCCCAGGAGGAGTTGGTTCATCCAGCTAAGCATGGTGGCCTTGAAGCTGTGCATCCGGTACTGCGCCACTTGAGAATCCTGCATACCGTAAGCCCTGAGAAAAGCTCGGAGGGCTTTGGTGCACTGCGCAAAGGAAAGAGGGGTGAATGCCTGCCCATCCCATGCGAACAGAACGCAATCCGGTTCGGTTGACTGGCCAAACGCCTCGCGAAGCTCCTGCCATACTGCTCCCATCAATGCAAGCCAGTGAGCAACCCAGGATGCCTTTGGCGACTTGGCCGGGGTGGATGCAAAGCTCAATGTGCACACCCAGGGGACGCCAGCCCCTGTCTTAGTACGGTAGCATGATCCTCGGACGCATTCTCCATCCAAAATGATGGAGGACCATTTTATATGCTGGGAATCTCCAAACCTGAGGGACGCACCTAAGCAAAGCAAAAACGCTCCAGCCCACAGCCGATGCTGCCTCGAGGATTCCTGTCGAAGTATCATCACCTCGAGGAACACCGCGAAGCTAAGGGGTAAGGGCATCGCCTCCCTGCGCTCGTGTCGGCTGCGAAGCCAGGAAAAGGCCCCCGTACAGGTCCCCTAAAGGCAATTGAAGCAGCTTGGTACCCCATCGCAAAGCCTTCAAAACGTTGGAGATGTCTGAGAGACCCTTCTGCTCTGGGGAACCCTCCTGGTCGTTGCCAATGCCTACGGTCAGTAAAGCGTCCAAGACCTGATGCTGGGGTGGAACCACATGGATGCTGAGCTGAAAACCCAGCTCCTCAAAGGCGTCCAGGAAGAAGGATAAGCTGGTAATGTACCTGACGGCAGTGGTATCGGACAAGCGCTGCAAAAGGCTGGAAGCTAGTTGGGAAGAATGGCTGCTTTGTTCCATGTCCTGAACCACTGTGCTGAATTCACGCACCCTGTGTAACAGTAGCTGCCACATGTGTAGCGCCTTCTGCCAACGCGCCTGGTGAAGCTTTGCATGCCTTCCTGCGGTTTCATCGGGGCCTGTGCTGGGATCCGCAGTCCCTGCAAAGCTGACGGATTTGCTCGCGGCACCTGTGGCTGCGTTCCTGAATGCATGATGCGCGAAGCAGGTTGGCCCTCCCATGCGGGGAGTGGCACTCTCGCCGTCACAGTGCCCACGGGACCCATGGTAAAGGGGAACCTGTCCGTCTGTGGGGGACAAAAGCATGGTGCAGGAAGGCCCCCAAAAGCTGGTGGCGCGTCAAGCCTCCCACGTAAAGGAAACGTTGGTGGGGAAGCGGGCCCGTGCGGGGCCAAGTTTTGGGGGTAGCCTGTAAGAGGCTACAAGCAGGTGGCCTCGACTGTGCCTGGGCAGCCTGGCTGCAAGTGTCCCGATGCGGGGACTCCACCAGCACAAAGCTGCTCGGGGAATCCGAAGAGGAAAGCGTGTCGGGGGAAGTTAAATCACTGTCCCTGCGGAAACGCTTGACCACTGCAACCCTGGGGGTAAGTGCGGCACCGCCTGCCTGGGTCTCCTCATCGGACTCCGCTAGAAAAGCCATTCCAGCAAAAATATGCAACACGAAAAGCCAGCCACAAAGCCCACCAAGGCTACGGCCCTCGGATAATAGGTATCGCGTGCAGATAGAGGCACTGCAAGAATAATCGAATTTCGCAATGCCGCCTGGCCAAAGGGCCAGTGCTGAGCGTCTGCGCATATGGTTAAGCAAAGCAAACCATGGGGCCGGCTCACTGGACGTGCTTATTCACTGCCAAATGCTGCTCTGACTGTGCTGCGTTGAAAATAGCTTGGCAGTGTTGTTGCAACCAATAGCCATGGTCATGCAAAGCAAGCAAGTCAAAGCGAAACTGGAAAAGCAAAGCAAAGCTGTTGAAAAATGCAAAGCAAAGCAGTTGAAAATGCAAGCTGGTCCAGTAAGCATGTATGCTGGCTGTTGCTTGAGCCCAAGTGGCGTATGTTGTCAAGTTGAAACAACAGTGAGTAAACACACTGACCGTTCTCCTAATTGAGTTCCATAATTATAAACATCATAATAATTATTCCACATCTCATGATAGTATAACCAATTTCCGAACTGAGCTATTTTAAAAGTTGTGTTATTTGGTATAATTTGAACTAATGTATTTTCTAAAACAGATGTTTCAGTTTTATTAAAATATAAACTACTATCAAATACTTCCATATTATTACTTAAATAAGTATTTGATGAAACATTATTAAATAATGCTGTTGATGTAGCATTTAAATTTCCTATTAAAAATGTCTTTGAAGAAATAAAATTATAATTTTTATTAATTTTATCAGTATTAGAGTTAACAATAGTAATAGTTGAATTTATAGTTAATTCATGCGATGCAATATTATTTAAATTTGTTGTTATTGTAATATTTTGATTAATATTTTCATTAAATAAAGTTGTAGACGTTGCTTTAATATTAACAATATCATTATAATTATCATTAATTTTATTATTAATAGGAACTAATAAGGCATCAGTTTCACTTTTTGAATATGCGTTTATTTTCATTAGTTGGAAACCCGGGCCGGAAGGATCCTTTTATAAAAGGTCAAGCCAATTCCAAACACATATAGTATATATCCATCCAGAGTCCAATGACATGTATAAAGTCAAAACTCATACAGATATAAAACTTGAAATGATATGTCGCATCTTTTCCAGTGCAAAGGGGCGTAGTCTGCATTGGTCCCGAGCTCTCCCCCTTTTAGGAAAACGACCAATGCTCTCAGCCCCCAAAGCTTCAGCTACCTCAGTCCATCTGATTTCCGTCTCCACAGCTCCCAACGCTTTGACTTGATCAAAGCGGAGCCTGCTGGGAGCATCGGCGATGTTCGAGCTGGCCGGTACTCTGGCGTACCAAGCTTTGCACTGGCATTCTATTTTAAGATGCGACACACTTGCCATCAGAGACCTAGCGTGACAGGTCGCTCCCAGGCTTTGATGCATGCCGATCTGGCAGCATCATTGTCAATACAGCGCACCACTGATGCGCCTGAGAAACGCTGTCTCCAACAAGCAAGATCGATCAAGACAGGGATGATTTCCCGTGTGATTCGCAGGGAAAGGACAAGCGGCGTTCCAGGATGTCCGCAGGAGCCTCACCTCCGAAAAAGGAACGCACTTCTCATCTGGAGTGAAACAGGACGCCCCCAACACTTCCCAATTTCTGTTCAGCTCCTTTATAAGCACCGTCAGTAAAACAGTCCAAGAGCTCCGAGATGTAGGCAAAAAAGGCTGAGGGGTCTAGCATTGCTCGCTCGCTCCACGAGGAAAATAATTGCAAACCTCTCGGACACGCTCGGAACATTCCTATTGTTTTCCTTCACTGCAAGATCGCCCAGGACTTTGATAGCATTGTCAGCAATCCTTCGGAAACTATGCTCTCGAACCAGTGCAAACGTCCCCGCAAGGATTCCGACTGCTTCAAGCTGACGTAACCACAGTCCAGAATGCCTCGAGGACCTCTTGCAACTCCAGGCGTCGTTAACAAGTGTGGCCAAGCGCAATCTCACTCTATGATCAAAGGTCCAAGTCAACTTCACTCTCAGGGCGCGCAAAAAACCTTCGAGAAGGCGCATGCTTTTGAGCCATCCCGCACAAATTCCAAACCTAGAAGCTGAAAAAGGCCTTCAACTGCTGCAGTAGCATTGGTCGCCATTGACCGTTTGCAAATTTGGTGTAGTATCCCAAACCATTAGCTGCTGCAGTAGCGTCGGTCGCCACAGACTGTTTTGCTGATGTGGCGTAGTCGTCGAATGAAGCACACCAAACAAGCCGTAATCCCAGCATGCCAAAGAAACCGCCCAGCCATGCTGATCCTGAGTACCTGACCGCAATACGCCACAGACCGTTTTGCAGACGAAAAATACGGCGCCATAGACCGTTTTGCAGACGAATCATACGGCTCCAAAAGGCAAGGAGTTGATGCCCAGAAAACTAACACGCCCACAGTCTGCGTGCCTGACTGCAATACTCCATACAGCGTATTGCAGATCTGGCGTAGTCGTGGAATTAAGCACACCGGCAAGCCGTAATCCCACCATGCCAAGAAAAACGCCCAGCCATGCTGATCCTGAGCTCCAAAAGGCAAGGAGTTGATGCCCAGAAGACGAACATGCCCACAAACTGTGTGCCTGACTGCAATACGCCATAGAACGTATTGCAGATATGGCGTAGTCGTTGCTCCAAAAGACAAGGAGTTTGATGTCCAGAAAACGAACTCGCTCACAGTCTGTGTGCCTGACCGCAATACGCCATAGACCATGCTCATCCTTTTCGAATCGTGGAACGCTCACGAATCAACTTGCCTTGTTTAATAGTCGGGTCGGCCCGAACTTCACCCCACTTCAAAGCCCGCCGCCCGACTGCTTTGGTTCCGGAAGGAAACTGCCAGTGCTGCTTCGCGACGTTTAGGAGCTCGTCCATGAAGAGCACGTAGCAGTCATATTCAGAAACCAAAGGCTTGTACTTCGCCCTCTCAGCAACATGTCTCAAACCATGCGGTGCAAAATTGATCAGAAACGACCTGTTGCTCTGACAAAGATTGTAGGTCCACCTGAAAAGCTACAGTCTGTCTTTTCAAGATACCTGCGATCTCCGAACAGGAGAAAAAGCGGAAAGCAGCCTTTTCTGCAGTGGGATATTTCCAACTGCTATTGATAGCCACAAATTTTGGCTCACGAGGAAGACCATCATCACAGAAAGCAGCAAGTGGTTAAACCAGTTTCCGGGTGGACCACTATCGAGTCGTCTTCTTCTGTTGCATCCCGAACAAAGAGTTGACCAGTTTCTCAAGGGAGCATGCGATGGCCCGGTTGGATGCCCAAGAAGCGATTGTGGCCGTGCTGGAATAAACCTTGTTAGCAGTTTTCCACACGCAGTTTGTTCTTCTCGCGCAACCCAGGCAACCCTTTAGGACGAGCAAATCTCCACCGCCAAGACTCTCATGTTCAAATCTTGTATTGCACGGGAAAAACCTCTCAGATCCCGATGCACTGTTTTCTGATGCCCCAGAGCGACGCTGGCCAGCGAATCCTCGGCCCGCTGTTCCTCGTCGGCATCACGCTCAACTGAGAAAACACAGGTCAGCGCCCAGGATGAATGCTTGCCATGCGGACGAATTCACCATCCGTATCACGTCTCCATTGCTTCTGGTGACGATGCGAATCGACCGGCAAATGTCAGTTGCTGGCCCCGCAAGCGCTCAAACTATGGTTTGCCATGCCACATTCGATGCCCTTGCGCATGCCTTTCATGCACCGACCATTTGTCACGTCCAGCTTGCAACCTGCTTTCAGATCGTACCTGGGTCTGTGTCACACATTGAGGCCACCAGGTCGATGAAAGCATGCGATGGTTGCAGCTCGCCCTTGATGCTGACACCGTTCAACCGGACCTGCTGCCTTTCCAACCGCGCGCTCTTCCCGGCTTCGGGAGCTTTCTGACTCCTTCCCGCCCTGACTTTCGACTGACTTGCGACCTCAAGCGCGCTACAATCATGGTCGGGGCCTAAAAAATGCAACCACCTCACTTGGGCAAACAGCCCCAACGAAAGGTCGGCTCCGTTGCGGATGCTTCCGCAGAAATCTGCGAACTCTTGCTCTGTCGAAAGACTCTGCGGAGTTCCTGTTGCAAAAGCCACCAGTGACATGCTGCGCAATCCAATGGACCTCACCAGGTTCCAAAGATTGCCCGCATCATCTATCTTGTCACGGTGCACTTTGAAAGCAGCTGTCGAGTTGATCAAAGACATGGCAGGCGAGTCCTACAAAGAGATTTGTTCCACTCTGCCCCATGTCATCGATCCCACAACTCTGACAACTTATCCTGAAAAAGTCGCTACGCATGCCGACCAGCTCCAAAGCGCATCACTCCTCTAGAGCAAGAAAACTCACGGAGAGAAAAAGCGCGATCCTGCTGGTGGCTAAACGTTTGAAATCACGCACACTGAGAAAAAGGTACATGGCAGTCCTACACTCGACAAAGTCAAGTGTTCCACTATCCGTTAGCTCTGTTTGAAAACACGCGGCAGCCCTACACTCGACCGAGTCGAATGTCCCGCAATCCACATGCGGTAAAAACGAAACGTCAATCCGCTCTTGTGACACAGAAACAAACTCTGAGTTGGTCTCCTACAAGCCGGCACGGAAAACCCAAACGCTGACCTCTCCCTCCCTCAGTTACGAGCACGCTCTTCCCGACTATGTCGAAACACAGGCAAGGTCCCAGGGCATTATTGGTTTTCGTTCAATCGGCACAGTCAAAGGTGAAACGCCAACGGAAGATGGCCCTCTTATCGCCTTCATGCGAAGAGTCCTCCCGCTTTGCAAAGGCTACTTGTCCTCCAGCATGAGCTTGCTGTTGAAACATTGCCTGCATCGGGGCGTGTCAAACCTGTGCTGCAAGGAGACCAACTGATATCCCTCTGTAATAGGCCTGCCGCAAAAGAATGCCCGCTTGTGCCCTTCGACAGCAATGTGCAATGTTTTCAGCCGAGAGTGTTGCCACATGACTGACTCCTTAGGCAAAACGTGATCAATCCGTTGGACTTTGGGAAGGAAAACTGGCTCCTCAGTGTCAGATTCCGAATCCGTAGTGACATGATCACTTGTTTCAGAAACTGCGGTATCGTCCTCGTCTTTGATCACTACGACATCGTTCGGTACCAGCGTCACATCAGCAACCTCCGAAGCAGCCGCTTCCTTGTTGGAACCCATCTGCAGTCGCCCACTTCTAGTGACATCCGGCGAAAACACACCTTTCCTGATCTCCGCCAGCATGTCGCACAAGACTGCCAGCGGTCTGCTTGCACCATCCCTGCTGTAGGTTAGTGCCATCCGAAGGGGATTTGCATGGTATCCCAAAGCCAATCTGTCTTCGAAAGGTACTCCTCTTTTTGCCAAAAATGAAAGCATGGTCGCTTTCAACGAGTGCGAGGTGTACCTTTTTCCCTGCAATTTCTCATGAGTCTTGGTCAGCAAATGTTCCAACCAACTCGATGCCTCCGAGGTCGAGACGGGCCTTATCGTAGCTTCTCCTGAAGCATCTGGAGCTGGCATAAGAGGAAAGCGGCGCAAATCCTCAATGCCCAGAATGTTCCTTGCAGCCAACCACGGTTCTCCCCAACACTCGGCCTCGACACCCCGAGTGGGTGCGACCAAAGGCAAGAACATGTGTCTCATCTGCAAAGCTCGCGCCGTTTTATGAACTGCCGTTGAACATTCGATGAAAAATAGTTCTCCTT
Source organism: Effrenium voratum (assembly GCA_963377175.1). Classification (NCBI taxonomy): domain Eukaryota; class Dinophyceae; order Suessiales; family Symbiodiniaceae; genus Effrenium; species Effrenium voratum. The sequence continues at coordinate 683 of CAUJNA010001327.1, read as the reverse complement.
TTTCGTCTCGATCCCCAATAACCTTTTCGCTGTGCTGGGCGTCGGACCATCGCGCCCTTGCGTAAACACAGAACAATACCATGCCAGCGAAACATTTATCCCAAGGGTCCGAGTCTGAGTGCAGAACCTGGTGAATAGTCTTGAGGTGCTCCACGGTAAGCGGTGTTGCCTGATGAAGCTCCTTTCCCAATGGCAAGGATACTGCACCTGCACACCTTCGGCTCGCAATGCACTCGTCGAGCTCTTGTACACCCAAAACGTGTCTAGCGAACCTGCATGCTTCGAGAACTGCTTTCAGCCTGGTAGCAGGAGCACCTTCATGACGCTGAGAAACCAAACACTCATAAAGAGCTGGCTCATCACATGGAAAAAGCTCTTGCCGAAGAGCCAGGTGATTGACCACACGTCCCAAGCTGTTTGCTCTTTTCAACAACGTGCTAGGAGATTTGTTGTAGAAGATGTCCACCAAGATCTGAGCTTGTTTGCTGAATCCAGTTTCCTTCACGAGCAGTTGTACAATATTCACATCTTGTTTCCATGCCAAGACCAAAGCATGCCACCTTCGAATTGCTTTCTGCCACAACGCTTCACGTTCATCTTGCCAACTCTGAACAGTCGTGTTCTTGATTACCTGATGGTAAGAAGTCACGGCTCTCTTCTTAGCCGGTTGAACCATAACATCA
>CAUJNA010001326.1:0-82500 GCA_963377175.1 Effrenium voratum | reverse complement strand
CCAAATACACATTTTCCGGGTCGTTGGCCTTCAGTTCCATGCGTGGGGTGAGGTGCAACTCAAGATCCATGCCTCCAAAGCATAGCGCATGGTGGCACCGTTGGAGCCACCGGTGCACGATGTCATGCAAAACGTACCTCTAAGAACTACAGTCTTCGTGAGTAACCATCCAATTGATATGGCCTGAAGAATGCCAAGCAAGGCGGATGAGAATAGGAGCATAGCTCCCATCATCCTGACAAGTTCAGACTGTCACTTGAGAAGCACGAACGCGCCTTCAACTGCAAACCACTACGTCAAGACTTGCCCTGTGCTAGGGCAGTGTCCCATTCTGGCGAGTCCATGACCTTGCGCACATCTTCGCGCACAACCTGTTTGCAGCTCGGTGCATTGGACGTACATACAAGCAGCCGAAGCAAGCAAAAACAAAAACTGGTCCAGTGCCTCGAAAACAGCTGAGTCAGGGCCCTCAAAGAGAATCCGCGCAAAGGACCTGCCGCAAAAAATGAAAGAAGAGAAAAAAGGAGGAAGCGGTGCCCAGGTGCCCATACCATCCATACCCCAGTGTCCTTAGGCAGGCACTGCAGCTTGAGGCGCCCTTGATGCAGCCCAAAGCCTTCAAGCAAGGAGCGAAGTCGGGCCTGCAAGCCAGGCCGTGAGTCGCGACCCATTCGTGACAAAAAAACACCTACGAAACGAACACCTCTCATGTCGGTCAGAAATACATCCTGACATGCACATTTTAAGCTCTGGGAAAATGTCCACCAACAAGCTGACCCCGAAGCATGCTCTCATCATGCATAATGCCATAACTTGGTACAAAGCCTGCATGCCTGCATTCCAGCCTCAACCAAATTTCTCTCTTGTACAATCTCTGGGTACTTCCAATGATGAGACGCTCAACCAACACTGGAACCACGGCCACACCTAACTCTCGTCTTGCGTCATCATCAAATCTTCACCGTCCGATGTGCAGGACGGGCCTCCGTCCAAAATGAGGTCGAGTCCAAAACCCGAATCAGCTTGGAGACTTGCTCCGCGCCGATGGTCCCATCTTCGCTCCTAGTGCCACAGGCAACAAAGCAAGAAGGAGCAAGCAGCAAGCAAGCAAGCAAGCAAGCAAGCAAGCAAGCAAGCGAGCGAGCGAGCGAGCGAGCGAGCGAGAAATCAAGCAAAACCAGCAGGCAAGAAAGCCAGAAAGCAAGAAAGCAACGAGCAAGCAAGGTGTTCTTTTTTCGTCCTGTCGTGGGCCTGGAGAAGCTGCAGCCTTGCACTTTCTGGCCACTGTGTTCAAGAAAACCTGGGTGTTTATAAATAACTTCTTTGGGCCGTTGTTTTTTGCTTATAACAACGAGACGCTCCAGAGAAATCGACGGCAACCAGCGTCGGTTACACTGTTTTTCACCACACTGCCTCAAGTGGGTGGGATCGTACCTGTTGGTCGATCAGCATGTATTCTCTGGAGTCGTTGTCGGTGTCTCTTAGACACCCCTTCTCAAAAGAGTACAACACATAAAAAGGTAAGCAAATGCCAAAAGCATGCAAACCAAAATGTTGTACCAAGACAAAGAAGAGGAAAATAAGTCCTTACCACAGGGTAGGTCTCCTTACTGGTGTGTTGGGCTCTCACGGGACGTGGAAAACCCTTGGCCACATTGTATGATGTGGGATTGGTGGAACTTTTGGAGTTCCAGCATTTCGTCGAATTCGACGTTGTGGGCGAATTCAATGTCGCCTATGATGCGGCACGTTCGTCTGTGCAACGCATGCATTGGTGGCTGCAAAGCATGCCAGCCATGTTCATGAGCCGAGGACATATCATGGGGCTGTTCTAGTGCGAGGCCATGGCTGCCGGGGAGAGCCGTAAGGTGGCCATCAGCAGCCCCGCAGTACTGCGGGCTCAGGCTAAGGCGGGACACAAGGATCCAAGAGCTGCCGAGGAGCGCTGCGGCGGTGCGAGGCGCAGGCGGCTGAATGGGTCAGCGATATTGGCATGTGTGGGTGCACGTGCAAATATCTCGCCCACGGATCTGGTAAACCTCTGTCGACTGGGACGCACTGTCACAAACTCTGAGCACATACACGCCCTGGCAGTTGCGACCACGGCCAGTCTCCACCGGTGCTCTTTAATCCCATCACGGCCGAGCTACAACCCGACTGCCACATCATTCCATTGCCTGACTACTCAGGCGGACACGGACGACACCTGCCCGACGACACCTGGCAGAGATGTCTTGTCCGCAAACACGGCGGCGACGGCTTCCCAAAGGGATGGGCCGGATACCACAACCCTGACCGCGCGCGCAACACCATGCTGGGAACTCCTGGCATGCACCAACAGCCATGTGGATCCGCTTACTACAGCCTTCATTTGGGACTAATTACATGTGTGGGGGCACGACCATGCGGCGCATACCGGCAGCTCCCCCTTGCACAACCGGAGGTAGCAAATGTTCTCCTCCTCACACCGGACGGACCCACACTCTGGCATCACCACGTGTTTCTCTTTGGGTCCGCTGCAGCGTCTGGGGTTACAACCGCTTTGGGGATGCTCTCACCGCTTTGGCAAGGGTACTTACTCTCACACCTGCCCTTCACTATGTCGATGACTACGGAGCCATTCAACCCACAAGCATCTCACACAGCTCCTTCAGGGCATTCAGCGAACTGAACTCGCCACTCGGCTTCCACATGAAAGCCTCCAAAGAACAACCACCAGCTCCGTCACACAAGATAAGTCTTCGTCGACCTGTCCGACACACACGACCTTGCCCAGACCGCGAGACACCTGATACAAACCCTGTCTCAATGCCTCGAACAAGGGCATATGAACTGCGACACGGCACGCCGCACGGCAGGGAAGTGCAACTTCGTCACAGGACACCTTTTTGGCCGAGTTGCGGCTCTGTACCACAAAGCCCATAATACTTCGGATAAGATCGACAAACCCACTCGGGCTGCCATCCTGCGCCTGCTCAACATTTCTCCAACACAGCTCCCCCCGGAGCATCAAACTTCATGCCACGACCCAAGCCCTCGCCATCATTTACACACGCCTTTTGGACGACGACGGCCAAATCGCCTTCCCGTCGGACTGGTCCCTCGACAATGGATGGGCCGCTGTGCTCTTCACCCCGCACGAAGGTCCGGCCAGAATAGTGTCCGGCGCACTGCCCCCGAACCTGTTACAACAGGTGAGCCACGGGACCAACGCCATCTGTTTCCTCGAGGCGTGGGCAGCATTGATCGCCCCGGTCATCTTTCGACCATGGCTGACAAGCACATACCTTCAATTGTGCGATAACGAAGCAGCCAAGCACGCCATTCGCAGAGGAGGCAAACACCAGCCTTTGAATTGCCTGCTCGGAGGTCACTGGACGTGGCACAATCGCCAACAACTGCAGTTGCACATGGCCATTGGCTGCGTTGATCAGGACCGGTTGAAGTCCCAGGTTGTGGTACAGTTGGCTGAAGTCTTCCAGCACATCTGTGTGGGGCACCACGTTCTCAAGGAGGGTCACAGTCTGGTTGGGCCATTGGTGGGTGATCTCGTCTCGTATGAAGAGTGCTACGTCGAACCGGCGTCCCTGGGATCCGGTGCAGCCACGTTGTTTGATCCCGGAGTAGTCTTTGCAGGGTGGACCTCCCGTCACGAGGATGATGTGTCGTTCGACAGCACAGCTCACACTTCCCGACATCCTTCAAGGGCTACACACACAAAGGAAAGAAGGGATCCGGCCAGGGCAAGAAAGGCGGCAAAGACACCAACTCATTTCCCTGTAGCCGACCTGGCACGTTGCCTCCATCTTACCAATCAACTTTTACAACGCACACCCATCATTTTGATCTCTCTTTTCGACGGCATCGGCACCGTTGCCTTGGCACTACATCACTGCTTTCGGTGGCAGACAGATCCAGCCTGCAACAGTCTCCCACGCTCCACCTTCCCAACAACACACATGTCCTTCGACATCCACCACCTCTCGGACCTCATCAGGGATTGGGGGGCGAGACGGGCATCGGGTTCCAAGACCCTGAGTTGGACGCGTAGTTGTGCGTTGTGGCTCCTTTTCCGCCCCAGTTCGAGCGGCCCTTGCCCTTGGGCTGTCTCGGATACGTGTGTGCTGGGGTGGCTCGGCGCTGAATCGTCCTGGATTTTGCGTGGCGACTGGGTCAGGATGTCGTTCAGTGTGGTCGTCGGCGAACCGCATTTTCATCGCCAGCTGCCAGGTGAAGGTCCGAGTCGCTGTTGGTGTTGCCTGGTGATCCTACAGAATATGTCGATGACGCGGTCTCGTCGCTGATCTGTATGAAGATCCAGGCCCATCGAACGGCCTCGAGGCCGTCCAATATCATCATCGGGTTCAACAAGCAAGTTGCTTGAGTCGAGTGTGAGCGTCCGTTCGCTGCGGCGGTCCTTGGCCGAGTTGTTGATGGCGCCCATGGCTGTGAAGGTGCGTTGTGTCAGGATCTCGCCTAGGGCTGGTGCCGTGTAGCGCTTGCTTCGGTGGTGTTCGTGCCACATCCTGGCAATGGCTCGCGTAGACACTGGTGGTAGTTTTTTTGGGAAACTTGACCTCGGTTGCTGGAGTAGCTGGTGTAATCTGGGATGACGGGGTGTTGGTGTCCGTGGGTGCTGTGGTCTGTGTGGCCCATGCTGCTGTGAGGGAGGCTGTGGTGCCAAGTACAAGGTCGTTGGACCTGAGGTGCAGGGCCCTGGGTGGGTTGCCGAATGTCACGGCCGTGGTGAAGCGTGTGACCCAGGTACTGATGGCCTCTCCATCTGCAAACATGTGGGCAAGCGCACCCACAGATTGGATGCGCATGTGGTCGAGGTAGTGTCGTATGTCGCCGTCTGCATCCAAACCTGCCGCATTAAGGATGTCACTTAGGGAAGGTTCGGCCATTGCGGCCGGGGCCCAAAACTATGGGGTCCGGCTGTCTCTGCGGAGCCGGATCTCGCGGGTTCGAAACTATTGATTTATTGGATTGGCAGTCAACTGAAGGTACAATGAATGGTCAATTCAAACGTGGCGGGGGGAGGGTCACATGTCGAGGGGGACATCAAAACTCACGGGGGGTTCAGCAATCGCGTGGCTTTTGGCACAGACAAATCATCAGTGTCTGCTTGGGCAGCAAACTTGAAGCACGATCCGCACAGGTTAGTCGTTGCTTCTTATATCGGCCAGTCTCATATCTCCATCCGCATTGTGTGGTCCACATGGCGGAGTTGATGCAATCTTCGTCTGTGGCCGGCATGTGTGCCTTGTTGGAGTCGGTGTTGATGATCCAGAAAGTGTTGTGCAGGAGGGTGATCTGTCGTTTGACGACATCCTCGATCTGTTGGTGCAGTCCTTTGCCGCACGAGGGGATGACTGGTCTGTCGAGGTTGGATTCCTGTATGTAGCGGGCGACCGCCTCGGAGCCCCGTCGGCCGATAAGCTGAACAGTTTCTTTGTTGCAGCCGAGGCGGGTCAGGAACTCACCACCCGACACTCGGCACACGTGTTCGTCGAATCGCTGACAAAGCTCCCTGCTCGGGTCTGGTCGGGTGAGGTTGGTGCCTGTCTGTTGGATGACGCGGCGGAAAAGCTCGATGACCGCTTGTTTGGGAATTGCTTGCCCGTTGGGCCCTGGGAAGAGCGGGTAGTCGCCAGGTGGTGGTTGGCCGAGGTGTCTGTGCAAGCGTCGCATGTGTTGTTGGGCCGCGTTTTGAGGGCAAAGCCGAGAGAGAGCCAGGCAGGTGCACGGGTGTGACCGTGTGACGCACATGCCCGTAATGAATTGGCAAGGTGAGGTAGGTTCGGTGGCCCAGAGCAGTCTGTGTCCAGAGGTGGTGTGCCAGGACGGACGCCACCTCGAGGCCGCGAAGAAGCCACATCAGCTAATGATGGCAACGTAGTCCAGAGAGTCGAGGCTGTCCGAAGAGTTGCTCACATCTGTGATGGCCTGCTCAACGTCTGCCCGGTGTTCCTGTCTTGCTTGTGTGTAGTAGTTGCTTTGACCAGGGTCACGGTGAGTGGTACTGGGGCCAGCTCGCAATTTGGCACCAGGTTTTCCAGCGGGCTCAGCATGGATCTCGGGTGGATGGTGCGTATGTTTCAGTGTCGAGCAGCTGCAGTGCGTTGGCTCGACGTGGGAGCCGCCAGGGCCCGGTTCAGGGACCCTGTGGTTCTGTATGGCTGGATGTCGTGCCGAGCCGGCTACTGCTGGTTGTTCATCGCGCAACAAGCGGTTGACCAAGTCGTTAGTGAGTTGCAGTAGTGCAGTCCGGCCCATGCGGACGAGGACATCAAGATCCTCTATGCCCACGTAAGGTGCGATCTGCAGCCAGGTTCGGATCTCCCTGAAAGTCATGCGCAAAGTGAAGGTTCAGGCCGGGGGTCTCTTACAGAAGGTGCGGGTCATGCGCGGGAGCTTCTGGGCCGTCTGCATGTTGGTCATGATCATCTCGGCCAGGTAGGCGCGAGGGTCCCGCGACGCACGAAGCTCGGTGGCGATCTCAGCGACGTGTGTCTTCACTTGCTGCGACGTCCTCCTCCCAGCGAAGCAGGTACATCAGGTACCGCCGATTGTCGTCCCCGGTGATGGCGTCGGCGAGTTGGTCAGTCTCGCGGGGCCCAGATGTCATACAAGGCTACGGCCATCGGACGTGCCGCTTCCAAGTATGTTCAAGATCGTTTGGTGCAGCTCCCAGTTGCCCAGACTCTTGACTTTCTTTGGTTTCAGGCGCCAGTGTGTCTGCGCTTCGCAGCGCCAGTGACCCCCCTGCCGCGTGGTGCGCTCTGACCTGCACGGATGAAATCCTTGCGTGGGGACAGCTTTACAACTGCATCCACCCCGGCATCAATATGTATACCATCCATTTCCAGAAGCCCAACCTGCCTCTGCAGGAACTCTCTCGCAATGTCAGGCGCTGCTCGTGGACGCCCCAAGTGAAGTCACCCAGCAGTTTCCGGGCAAGACCATGACCAGGTTACTGCGTTAGATGTCGCGTTTGAGACGCGCGCCCAGTTTATGCGAGACACTGACTCCTGCTGCGTAGCAATCACATTGGGGTCCTTGCTGCATGAAATCAACCGCTACAGTCAGCTGTCCAGATTCCTGGGGTGCGTGGATCTCCTGCTAGTGGATGAGGCCCAGCAGGCTGGCCAGGCGGTATGTGGCAATTCATGGTGCAGTGCCCCTCTGCCCTGACTGTTCACATTGGTGACGATCGCCAGACACGCGGTGCCTCCGGAAATGACCCCGTTAGGGAAGAGGTCCTTCAGCGCCTTGGTCACAAGCGGGTCGCCTTGCATGGCCTGACTGACCTTTTTGTGCCTCATGATTTCCTTGCACTGGCTACTGAGCAGCTCACCGGTTCCAAGCCGGAGTCTCGGCCTTTGCGGGCTCCAAAACCGAAGCCGCCCACCCGGCCTCCGAAGCCGCCCAGCCGGCCTCGCTCCAAGACCGAAGCCGGGACGCAGCGCTCGGTCTCGGGCTGCCTGGTCAAGATCAGTGCCTCGACACGGTTGGACGCTGCTGTGCTGGCATAAGTCTTCCAAGGGTGGCACTGGTGCAGGCAGTCGGGGCAAAAGTCCGGGGAGTCCAAGAACGCGAAGAGGCGTCCGGTGCTGTTTGCTCGGAGTGCCGCATTGAGGTGCTGTTGTCCCCATCTTTGGAACATCCGGAAGAGCTCCTTGCGGTCAAGAGCTCCTTGCGGTCGTCAGACTGGAGGTGGATGAGGTTGAGGCACATGGTCTCGGCCAGGAACTTGGAGGAGGATCCTCTTGTTGGATGCTTCTGGGTGCACCTCACACATATCGTCGCGTGCCTCCCGGTACGTCTGGGTGCGGGCCGCACCAACGGACGATGTTGGTCAGGTAGAACTGCCTGCGCCTCCACGCTCGCCTGCAAAGCTTGGAGGCTGACTCGACGGTGAAGGCGCGTCGGTGTACTGTTCAGCTCGTCGGACCAGTGTATGGTGAGGTAGGTGCTGCCGTCCTCCTCCGGGACGGCGATCTGCAGCGCCGGTGGCGCGATGTCCTGGTCCTTGATCATGCTCACCGGGGGTGCTCCACAATGGTGTTGTACGGAGGGTGCGCATGTCGGATTGGTCGGCTTGGCGAGCAACTCCTCGAAGTTGAACCAGGGAACGCTGTTGGTGTTGCAGGTTGCGCACCCGTAGCACGCTCCGTACCACTTGTTGCGCCAGTCGGTCTCTTCGGAGAAGCACAGTGGCATGATGTACTGAGTCTGGTATTGGTGTTGGTAAAAGGAGCATTGCAGCGTGGAAGTCGAGCAAGACATACTTGACTCGGGACTGTTGATCGGCTTGCTCTCCCTCCATGAAGGCGGTGATGGCCTCATTGTTGCCAAGGCGAGGGTTCCGCTCCTTGAAGGCCTTGAACTGCGAGATGATGCCCGTGTTATAGGACTGGACCAGGTTTCTGGCATAACTCATCTGCCTCCGGGATGGCCATAGAATAAAAGGCAACGGAGGTCAGGGACGAAACGGGCAAGACTGAAAATCCTTGCCGTACCCACGCAGGGGTCGGTAGTGTGCCGGGTTAGGGGCTTTCACGTGGGTGGGGCAGGCATTGGGGTCGCCACTCTAGGTGGTCAAATCATCACTCTGGGGGTGATGACACGCCGCACAGGCACAAATGCCATCCCAAGGGTGGTGAGCTGTCTCAGTGGACCAACTCACGAGCGGTGCCAAAGTGGGGGGATCCTGCCGCGCACGGCTTTGTCAGAAGGGATCAGCCCAAAGAACCAGAGGGTACCCGGACCAGGGATCGCACAGGGGACGAAAAACCAGGGAGCCCGTTGAAAGTCAAATCACGTCTGTGTGTGTCAGGGGGTGGTTTCCCCGGCACCGCTCATCGAGCCTTGTCATCCCCGAGTTTGTCAAGGGGTCACCGCCCAAACTTAAACAAACGGGGGGGGACATTGCTCGGGCAATTCTTTTGCGCCGGCCGAACGAAGGTATGCCATGGTTCGAAGCGCAGGTGCCCATTGGGGCCCAACACGATGCCTTCGATGAGGGCCATGGTTCGCTGTTCGGCTGACAGGAAATTGGAGATAATCTCAATGGCGGTGTCGCCAAAGGTGCGGGACATGGAATCGATGAACGGGTCGCCGTGCGTGTCGTGCTGTGGCACGGGTGTTGTGGAACGTGGTGGCTGCTGGCGCGGTGCGTGCATCTTGTTGGTGTCATATGTGGGTTTCTGCGCCGTAACCCAGTCCCTCGTGGCCCGAGACGTATGGTCCCGGTTGCGATTGGCCGCCGAAGTATGGTGCGTGGGTGGATTCCACGCGCCGTACTGGTGGTCGCGCAGGATTTCGTAGGCCTCCTGTCGGGCAACAAGGCGCCACTCGTGGGCTCCGGCGTTAGGCTTGGAACGGTGGACAAACCGAAGCCAGGCCACAAGGTCACTATGCATAGTAGAATCACTATGCACATGCAGGCATGTGTCACCGCGATCACAAATGCATCACGGTGTCGGCCCTGCTGACGAAGGTGGCCGTAGCAAATGTTGTCTCGGGGGGCCCAACGCCCCGACACGAACTCTGGGTGCAAAAAGCCGCACGCGAAGTCGGCGGTCGGCGAGCGGCCCCTGCAGCTGGAGTGACTCACAAAGTGCGTACAGACCTGGTTGCCCTGGAGGATGGTGCCCACGCCAACAGCTTTGGGCAGTGCAGCGAGGTGTGCTTGAAGGGCATGGCACAGGTGCTCGTAGTCGGGATCGACTTCGGTCATTTCCAAGAGCTGGTACCGTTGCACGACGTCGCTGAAGCCCGAAGGTGCGGCGGCCATGGCTGGTGGTCAGGAAAAATGAAAAGATCTTTTCGCCACAATTGCGATCGGTGCATATGCATTTGTCTCATGCAGCCATGCATTGCGCAAGTTCAAGCCCTTTCGCTGGCAGTTGTTACTTTTGACACAGGTGTTAACCGCAACAACCCTTTTTTTCTGTAAGAACCCAATGCAAACAAGCTAAGATCCGGGCACTCTCTCCATCAGTGCATTCACTTGCTCCAGTTGCAACGGCCGAAATTTTGATGAGCATTTCTCTGCATTGCGCTGCCTCGTCAAGAAGTGGGGATGTCAGGCAATGTTGCGGGGGCATTTGAGGCCGCAAACGCGTTGAGCCAAACAAGCTGCCCATGCGTTTGTAAATCCGACCTCCTCAACACGTTGAAAATAATACCTTGTGTCGCGTCTTGTGTCCAGCCTGGCACGAGCCCTCCCTTTGGTTTCTGCTTGGTTGCTGAAGTGGCCGGGGAAACAATCCAGTAATGCAGTGGTAGCAAAAAATCCGGAAACACTCAAAATACTCAGACTGCGGCAGAGTTGGTTAGTGACCCTGTTCAGCAGGGAGCAGCTAGTCAAGGTGGCGGCGCGCAACAAGCCGCTCAAGCAGCAGTCAGCTGCTGCGGGGACGGTCACGCCCAGCAAGGACCAGCGAGCAACGTGGCCACCGCACAGAGCGTGCCCGAGCGCGGGCGGGTTCCCCCGCCCGCCAACCCCAAGCGCAAGCACGACCAACCGCTTAATGGTAGGCTTGCTCCTTGGAGCGCCGAGTGGCAGCAACCGCACTCATCTGAGCCCTCTGTCCATTTCTTATTCTACGCGGTTTTCCGACGCACAAGGGCTTTGCAACTTCCTCACCTGCAAGCGCTGTTTTTTTGTTCTAGCGGAGGCCAGCACCCCCACTTGCAGGGCGGGGTAGGCAGGACACATCCAGGGCCTCCTGGACGCCCGCCAGCAAGTCACTGGCATCGGGGCCGGGCCCGCGACTCAGGCTGTCTGCGAAAGCTGCGGAAGCGGCTGCGGCGAGCAAACGCGCTGCGCAACGCGGGCCGCAGCACGCCTGGCGCAGCACGCCATCACTTCACTTCGGCGCCCGCGCCATAGCGCCATGATGCACCAGCGTCGTCCTTATGCCAGGGCAGAGGATCAAGTTTTCAACAAGCAACACCGTGCTTCATTGCCGCCACTTGCCGCCAAGGTCGCCCAACAGGATGACAAACGCAGCGTGTTACACTTGGGCCAGAAGCCACAACGAGTGCTACGCAAGAGCCTGAAACACGCACACCAGTGACTGTCACCAGTGTTAGTGTTGGATGCCCCCCAGTGTTGGCGCAGCAATTGTTTGCGAAGAACAAGCTATCTGTCCAACAGATCTGGTTGAAGGCGCTGCGGGTCCCAGCGTTAATTTTCACGCAACATCTGCAGGACGCAAAGTGCGATTTGGGTCATCGTCACGTGCCGCTTCTCATGCATGCTGGGACGCTGCGCATGGTCGTTCGCCCTCTGCGTTCTGCGCTCCCCCTTCCCAGCCTGGAGCGCGTGGAAGCTGTTCTTTCAGCTCCCGCGTTTGCTGTCCAGCGGCAGGCTGCGCTGCTCTAGCGTCTGGAGGGTTTCCACGCGGGGCGCTTGAGGCACGCTGTCGACGACGTGCGGTCGTCAAGCGCGTTTGCGCCTGGCGTCGTCTGCGGGGCAAATACGGCGGCTGCCGCACTTCCCCGCCATCCCTCACTCGCGCAAAGCTGTCACGCCCCCTTGCTTGCGCAGGCCCATCTTGCTGAGGTGAAACCTGGATCTTCAAACTACACACCCACCCTTGATTGCTGAAAACTGCGCTGGTATTGTTTGTGCGCTTGGGGCATCCTTTTTGTTTGCGGCTGATTGTCTGCCAATCCGCGAATTCTTGCCGCACCACACTTCATGTCCTTCGCGGGAAGTTCTAAGGATCAATTCAATCGGCCATGGCTCGCAACAAAGCTGGACTTGTCCAAATCACCCCAACCTTGGCCAACAAAAAAAAGAACGTGTTGTGAGTACGAAGCGCAGCTCGGCAGGCTCGCCTGCATCCGCAAGAAGCTCACTTAGGGGTGGGAGTGACCCCGCCCGCTAGGTAAAGGTGGCAGCAAAGGCCGACGAGCGACGTGGTACAGGCGTGCGCACCATCGGGCAACAAGCGCAACGACCAAGCTGGACCGGAGACGAACCGGCGCCTCTCGCGCCTTGCCTTGCAGGGAAGGAACCCCAAAGTGTGGGGCGAACGCTTGGAAATGCGTGCACATCCGGGTCGGGTCCTTAGTGGCTCCCATGTGTTCAAGTCCTTGCTGACATGTGTCTCTGGAACACATGTGTCGGAATTGTTTTTCCCGACGCACCTTTTGTACCCGCAAGAAGCCATGAGCACACCGAACCCCCCCGAAACAGGCAGCGCCGAAGGAGGCGAGGAAAGACAGCAGGCCGGAAGCACGCCACGACTACCTTCGCAAGGGAAGGCGGTTGGGAAGAGGCACGGGGGCGTTACCAAAATCCGGCCCCACATCCGCAGCAGGCCACAAGGTGCACGCCGGGAAGGCCCCACCACCATCGCTGCCACGCAACGGCAGCAGAGCAGCGCAGTGCCGCGACGAGGCGGCGAACCGCCGATCTCACAGCCAAGGACGACTAAGCGCTGCGGGCCTTCACCCGCAAGCTCAGGGTGGCGCGCCTGCTTGCGGCGCCATCGAGCAGCTGAGGCGGGTAATAAAGGGCGACCCCAGGCGCGGTGGTGTGTGCCAGCCACTGCTGCGGCACTACACGAGCCTCCGGGCCCAGGGCACTCGCACGCGACGCGAACCCAAGCGTTAAGACCTCTTGCACTCCTGGCTTGAACCCAAACAAACCACCCCCCCCAAAAAAAAAAAAAAAACAAGCCCGCGGGACGAAAGGCGCACATTTTTTCCAGGTTTCTGGAAAGTGGCACTGCGTCTAGGGCACGCGGTGCACCTGGAGCAGGGGGCCCCCCCTGGTGTGTTTCCCAAGCACCCACGGAAAGGCTAGCCTTCAACCGGAAACGGCACTCAGTGGCATGCTATGCAATCCCAGGCGGCAGATGTTCTGGCCACCAAGGCGCGTTTATAGCGCAAAACGTAAGCCCTCTTCCGGCCTGTGCAAGGCTGGCAGCACTGAAGCGCACTCTGTTTCTGGAATCGCGAGAGGCGATCTCGGCTAGCCCGGGCACGTGCGTCGGCTGCTGGAGTACGTTTTGTGCATGGGCCCACGAAGCCGTGAGTTGAACAAAGAGCTGCAAAGGCCGAATCAGCAGTGCCGGAGGGCAGGCCCGCCGCATATATGGCTATGAGTGGCTTGCAGGAGTGCCAGTTGTGCTAAAGACTCGAAACACGCAATGCAGCCTTGCGCAGGTTTCGACAGGCGAGGCCAAGCCATGCGGACATCTTTCATGTACCAGGTTTCTGCAAACCACCCAGCCTGTGATGCCACACAGCCTGTGATGAGGTGACTGCCCAGCAACCTGTACCCACCATGTCCTCGGGTGCTTGCGCAGCGCACGGGCCCGTTTGGAGGCACGGTGAGGTACATCTTGGCCGTGCTCCAGGTGCCCTGGTCCCCCACGAAGCTGCTGCACAGGGGGTCGTAGACGTTGTCGGCCTCGGATATGGGACGTTTTCACGACCAATCAGATCACCTCGGCGCTGGTGGCGACGGCCGAGCATCGCCTCTGCTACTACACCATCGCGCAGGTAGACGGAGGCCCTGGATATAGCCGTGCGCTTTTCGGACGACGGAGGGGTCGCTGCGTTGGGGGGAGGTTTTGCGGCCCACGGACGTCTCCCTGGCAAACTGGTCGGTTCGTCGTGGACGGCTACACCCTGACCCTGGCAGTGAACGCCTGCCGGTATCGCCTCGGCACGGCTTCCAACTTCGTGGTGGGCCGGGCCCGTCCGGAAGGCCAGCAGCGCGCCCGCGATGGCTGCCTGCATCTGTGTGTCCTGCGCGCTTGCCGTCCGGTAGTCGACAACAGCGCGTCCACTTGCGCCGAGGTGTGGTAGGCCAGTAGCGCGGCGTCCTGCGCCGTGCCCACTTGCGTCGGGGTGTAGTAGGCCAGCAGCGCAACTTGCGCCGAGGTGTAGTAGACCAGCAGCGCAGCTGCGAGGCCCCCGCTGCGATGGAGTAGCAGTCGGCCGGCCGTGATGCTCAGCGTGTCGTCGCCGTTGGCCAGCGCAGCAGAGAGAGGAGCCTCCAGATGCAGGTTGCGAACGACGTTGCTTCCGCGAAGGAGCCCCAAATCGTGAACCCCGCCCAGGCCGGCGCGTTAACAACTCCCCCGCTGCCGGAAGGCTGCAGGCCGGCGAGGTCCGCGAGGCTTGCGTCGAGGGCGCTCTGGAGCGTGGTCTCGCTGGCGGAGAGCGCCGTCGTGTCGGCCTTCATAGGAGGCCCTTTTGGAAGGTCCCTGCAGCAAGCCAGCTTGTGGCTACCAAAAACCAGCCCCGCGTTTCTCACTGTTTTTGCTGGCATGCGGGCCCAAGTGGGCTTGCTTGTGCCTGGAATGCGTAGGATGTCCTTCATGCAAAGCACGGCGCGCCCCGCAACTTCCAAAATTTTGGAACCCACGGCGATCCACAGGTTGGGGAGACTGTGGACGCTGCGGAAAAGTGCGGGGGAGACAAAAAAAAGGAAAAAACAAAACATGCACCCGGGCACCAGGGTTCCGCAAACTGTTTTTCCGGAGGCCGGGTTCCTCACCTGCACGCTGTTCTTACGGAAGGCAGCGTCCTCGCTGCACACGAAGGCTACCGGGCCGGCAGCCGCGGTTGCTCAGGCCAGGGGAGGGCAAGGAAGTGAGGCTGTCAGTGAAGGCGAGCGAAGCTGCAGCGCACAACAAGCCGGACCATCGGTGGACATAAGCACTTCGAAGGGCTGGGCCTCCGGCACGGCTCGGGCTCCGGCACACGCGGGGAGGCAGAGAAAAGAAGCGGCCTCTGACCCCCAGCGGCCTCCGACCTCTACACCGATCACAACCAGGCGGCAGCGGAGGTTGCTTCCTTGCGGCACCGGGCCTCAAGAAGGGCCACGGGTCGGGCCAGGTTGCGCCGAGAACGAGCCTCCCCAGCGGCGGTGAGCGGGGACACAATGGAGCGTGTCTCGCTGCAGGCCTAGGCTTTCTTTGCCCTGGCGACCGCGAGCTCCGGCCGCTTCGATGAGCGAGGTTTCATGATGTCCTGCCTGCGGAAAACTTTGCGTTGTGCTGTTCAAACAACCCCACACATTTGATTTTCCGGGGCCGTTGCCCTGTCAGCCCCGGCTACATTCCGGCCCCTGGCCGGGAGGCGCGCCTGCAAGTGTTCGGCGGCCTGTCGGTGGCGGTCTCTCGCTTTGATGACCGTCGCATCGAGGTCATCACAAACGGCCCCCCTTTTTAGAATGGGGCCCAGCTCGCGGTTCACACGACCACGCGACCAGCGCCGTGCCAAGCAGGGTGGCGGCGAAGCCGGACCCAGCTACTGCGGCCGCTGCTTCGTTTTGGACTGGCGAGCACGCGCAGAAAGTCCGGCGTTTCGCTGTCACGCCTGCCGCCGAATGTTTTTGGCGCCGGTCCGCATCGTTGGGCCCAGGCGCGGCAGGCAGCGCCGTGAAAGTTCGGGTGCCCCGCGGTCCGCATTTAGCGTTGTCCAAGAAAGTCAGAACGTTGCCACGCGTTAGTCCCAGGAATGGCGTGACATTCATTACACTGCAAGGCGTGGCGCCTGGTGAAGTGGCAGCCGGATGGCAGGCCAAGAGCTGGCAGACGGCGAGCAATTGCATCGCGCAGGTGTGGAAAATAACGCCCCACTTGCAGACCAGCCAGGACCACACAAATGGTGGGCAAAGCCTAACACGCAGCCTGACACGTAGCTATTTGGAAGCAGCAGCGCTCTTTGCCACCGACGGGCAATTGCGCCAGGCGCCGCATGAAACCGCTAACAACAACGATCCGGCCAAACGCGGGATGAACCGCAGCTTTGGCAAGCGGCGGGCGACATGGACGAAGCGATCCGAGTCGGTGTGGCCGGACAGCAAAGCCGCTGGGCGCAAAGGAGCGTGTTGGTCCAGCTGGAACGCAAGCAGGTCAGGGGCAATGGGTTCGTACGGCTGCGAGCGGCCGCGCGCAAATCAGCTGGATCGCAAATGTGGACGAGATGGCGCGGACTCGGGGGACGGTGGTGTCGCAGCGGGAGCGACCGGCGCAGGTATGTTTTTCCAACCGAGAGCGCGCCGTAGACACAGCCTTGTCCAGCAAGTCTCCGTGATTTCGTTCACTTAATTGTTTTTGCTGGTTCCGTTTCATCTGATGTGGGTGTTGCAAGAGTTCGATTTGTGGTGAGGACATCAGCAACCTCTATCTTTTTTTTCCACGCACCTTCTTCATGCAAAACGTCAGAAGGTCACCCGAAATCCCCCCTTAGACGAAGCTTCAGGCACGGGCCGGGAGGCGGCTCCCGCGCCCCTGCGTGCGTCATGCAGCTGCTCCAATTTGTGCGTTGGCTGGCTGCCGTCTCTGGTGTCATCCCCGCCCCGCTTTGCGGGCCGCATGGTGGCGCAACTCTGAGGCTTTGATAATGGGGGACACCTTCCGTCGGCCTGTGGCCCCCTTCGACGCAGCGTGCCTTCTGTGTGCGGGGCTCGAGTGGTAACGGAAGGCGCTGCCCGGGTCCCACACACAACTGTGTCAGCAGTTGCAGCGTCGGAACACAGGGTCGCCCCATTGCTCCCTTTGCTCACCTTGGCTACGCGGGAGCCAGTATGGGTTGCTGATGCAGCCTATGTGGCCGTGCTCAACTGATAGTTGCTGGTCTGCTCAGGTTGCAACACACGGTGAAAGTAAGGGCGCAAGCGGACGCTGCTCAAGCAAAAGCCACGTACGCCGCTTGCAGGTAGGGAAGGCTGAGGAGCTGGTCCGGCAGCTCATTATTGTTAGAGTTTCTCCACGAGCCGCAATGTTGGCTTCAGGCCACCTCAGCCTCAGCGAGGATCTCGCTCTGGGGCACGGCTCGCGGCGAAAGCAGGGCGGGGGACAAGGAGGCCGGCGACAGGCGCCGCCTAGTTGCTGTCTTTGGGTGCGACTTGGCGAGTCGGTTAACAAATAGCATGTTCTGGTGGCGCTGCGCCGGTCAACCCAGCCACATGTCGGGTGGAAACTGGGCCTCGTCCTAGGCCCTCCCGCAAAACGGAGGCGTTCCATCGATCGGCGCTCCAGCGCGAGCCCTTGTGCGCTCGCCACGGCACTCACCACAACACGCAGTGGACGCCCGGAGGCGGACTCAGCTGACGCAAGTCAAGTTGCGGTTGCATGCCACGGCACAGAAAGCTGCATTGATGCTTGAAATAGGTGCAACCACGAGGCAAGGTCTGTGCTCCACAAATCTGCAACAGCTTTCTCCACACCGCCCAGCCCTGAAAACATGCAACATATGCCGGCCAAAAGCACTTTCCACCACGCTGCCAACAGCGGCGTTTTGTTTGAAGTATGCTTCTGCATTATGCCACCCGTTGCTTGTATCTGTATATGCAAAAAAAATGACATGCCCTAGCAGGTTCTAAAAATGCTACTCCAACAGATGTCGATGCGGCCGCACGAAACCGTCTTGGCGCTAAGGTCACCTTGCAAGTGCCACGTACGACGCACCCAACTGATCACATCCACACAGCATGGCCACGCTCAAGCCAAATGTTCCTGTCACGTTTGATGTCACATGGTGAACGTTTGATACCGCAGTTTAACATATCCTTGAGATACGAGAGCCCAGGTGTGAGGGCACATATTCACACCCATCTAACCTTGATTTGTCAAGAGCTGTTCACCGCAAAATGTTCAAGCTACAAACAAAATTAACCGAAGTGTGCGAATGAAATGAAAAACAAAATGTGAGCGCGGCATGGTGACAAAACGGATCAAACGCCTGTCACACCTTCCAAAGACACACGCAAGCACAAAACTCGGGTCCCTTATACGTCATCCTTCAACATCAACTAGGAAACTTTGTCCAACGGCCCGGAAACCGATTCTACCCCCACCCAAAAAAAAAAAAACAATCTGTAAACATCACCAACCAACACTTGGCCCAATTCACGGGTCCCATCCTGGATCCTCATATTCTACTACCAACGGGACCGAAAGCTTGATGCTTCAAACTCCAGAAGTGAAAACCTCAATGCCCGAGTCCCCTGGACAAAAAAGACAGTGACGGACTTCCCAAGAAAAGCAACCGGGAAAAGCAAAAAAAAACCTGCAGCTACTGGAAGGGACATCGGTTCGCGCCCCTATTCGCGCCGGTCTCAAAAAACGTCAGTCGCGCGCAGCTCACTCACCTCTTCTATTCCTCACGACTGTCTGCGGTTGCTCTGCCGAAAACTTTCCGTCTGAGCCTCCTGCTGACTGAACTCTCGACGGAACATTGGACCATGTGCGTCACATATCTATATATATATATATATATATAACTCTCCTGTTCTTCCCTTCCTTCAGCATGCTTTCAGCGCCTCAGATTTATGCCGTCCGTGTCAAAGCAGCGCCACACTGCAAACTCTGCTCTTGCCTCTAGCTGCTGTCTGCGCCACACCCTGGATCACCCCAAGACACAACAGCCCCAGATTCAAGAATGGCAGCAAACGCACCATCAGTTGCTTGGATGCGCTGGACATTCCGCAGCTGCTCTTGCACCTGGCTGCTGTCTCCCCCACCACCTGCACGACCCCAGGTCACAACAGCCCCAGATTCAAGAATGGCAGCAAACGCACCCTTGGTTGCTTGGATGCGCTGGACATTCCGCAGCTGCTCTTGCACCTGGCTGCTGTCTCCGCCCCATTCTGGATGACCCCAGGTCACAACAGACCCAGATTCAAGAATGGCAGCAAACGCACCCTCGGTTGCTTGGATGCTCTGGACATTCCGCAGCTGCTCTTGCACCTGACTGCTGTCTCCACCATATTCCGGCTCACCCCAGGTCACAACAGCCCCAGATTCAAGAATTGCAGCAAAAGCACCACCACGAGAACCGCCATTTGTTTGGATGTGACAAACGTTCCTCAGCTGCTCCTGCACCTGGCTGCTGTCTCCCCCACCACCTGCACGACCCCAGGTCACAACAGCCCCAGATTCAAGAATGGCAGCAAACGCACCCTTGGTTGCTTGGATGCGCTGGACATTCCGCAGCTGCTCTTGCACCTGGCTGCTGTCTCCGCCCCACTCTGGATGACCCCAGGTCACAACAGACCCAGATTCAAGAATGGCAGCAAAAGCACCGGACGTTGATTGGATGTGCTGGACGTTCCTCAGCTGCTCTTGCACCGGGCTGCTGTCTCCGCCAAAGCCTGCATAACCCCAGGTCACAACAGCCCCAGATTCAAGAATGGCAGCAAAAGCACCGGCAGTTGATTGGATGCGCTGGACGTTCCTCAGCTGCTGTTGAATCTCACTGCTGTCTCCGCCAAATCCTGGATCCCCCCAGGTCACAACAGCCCCAGATTCAAGAATGGCAGCAAAAGTATACTGGTTTGCTTGGATGTCCTGGACATTCCTGAGCTGCTCTTGCACATTGCTGCTCTCTCCGCCATATGCTGGATGACCCCATGTCACAACAGCCCCAGATTCAAGAATGGCAGCAAAAGCACCACCACCAGGAAACCCCACAGTCGATTGGATGCGCTGGACGTTCCCCAGCTGCTCTTGCACCTGCCTGCTGTCTCCGCCAGATTTCGGATGACCCCAGGTCGCAACCTCGTCCCCATGCCCATGCAAAGCAAACGCCAATCCGGTGGCAGCCAGTTTGCCAAGCTGCACAACCGCCGTTACCACGTCTCCGTCTCGCAGCCCGGCCTCACTTGGCGTGGCCCTCAAATCGAGCTGCCGCCCTTTCGCAGTGAGCTTCAAGCGGCGCTGGAAGTGCTGCTGCGCAACAGCCTGCACCTCGCTGATGGGCCTTTTGGATGACACCGCTACGGAGCAACAATCTCCACTGGGCAAGTAAACATCCACCTTCATGGCGCAGGAAGGGTCTTCGTGCATTCAAGTTGCAAATCAATACCCCTTGTGAATGATTTGTTAACTTGGAATCTCATGTGACCCTTTTGTGTGGGTTGCGAATCCTTGGGTTGGGAATCCTGAGCGGGGGTTCGAATATCTTAAAGTCCATAGTGCATGGTTCAGTTCGGGGAATCACTTTGGTCGACATCAGCGATTTGTTGGCAAATTCCAACGGTACCAATCCGGAAGCCTGCAGCACATACCCATGTGTCAATTGTTTTAGGATGCGAAGGTGGAATATGTGACTTAGATGATGCTTGCAAAGTCGCAGCCACCAAGCAAACAGAAATAGCAAGAGCAAAACAACATCAGTTGCGAAAAGGGTGTGTTGTCACAACAAGGGACTTGGATCATCGACGAAGAAACATGATAAACTCGGGACCAGTCCTTCGCGCTTGAAGTATTCATCGTTTGAGGACGGGGAGCAACAATTTGTACAGGCAAAATTGTCCGGTTGTTTTTGCTGTTTCGGCGCACACGCGAGCCATCTATGTAGCCATCGGTTGTCGATGGCCAGAATGTGCAGTTTGTCGTCTTAATGTGTTTGCATTGGCAAATCAGCTCTTTTATTCCGCTCCCAGCTGTATGCCCTCATCCATTACACCATTACAAGTGTCCTCGCGTCGTCCATCAACTGTGACATGGCATGAACTCATCCCATGCGCACCAGCCTATGAGGTTTGTTTTGTCGAAAACCCTCTATGCATCACTATTTGGCGCAAAGTTCCCACCTTTCAGCTTTCATTTTCGGGGCAGCCTGGATCGGGCGAGAGGCAAACATGCCGCTGGAGACATGCATATGCAGAGTTGGGGGCGTGCGGGCTCTCAGCAGAACGCCGCATGGGCATGGCCAAAAAGGAATCAAGATGGGCAGCCGTGTTCCTAGATGTAGATATTTTTTGGGGGGACGGGGCTTTGCAAACAAGCACGGAAACTTGAAGGGGCCACCTTCTTTAGGTTTGCTTCCCTAGTTGATATTCCTAGACCTGACGCCTCGCTTGTGCACAATACTTGTCGAGTGAAGCAAATTGCTTCAACTAGTGGCACAATCACAAAAAACAATGTATGCCCCAAAACCCGAAAGAGTACTCCACGATTTCAGGTGCTCTTTCAAAACATATATGGCTGAATGATGTGGTTGCTTCAAACTTGTTTGTCGTGAGATGATTCAGAACAGAAGACGCACAACTTACACAATCCCAGCAGGCATGGATGTGTGTGTGCGTGCGTGCGTGCGTGCGTGCGTGCGTGCGTGCGTGCGTGCGTGCGTGCGTGCGTGCGTGCGTGCGTGGGTGGGTGGGTGGGTGGGTGGGTGGGTGTGTGTGTGTGTGTGTCTGTGTCTGTGTGTCTGTGTGTCTGTGTGTGTGTTTGTGTGTGTGTGCTCGTGTGTGTGTGTGTGTGTGCGCTCGTGTGTGTGTGTGTGTGTGCGCTCGTGTGCGTGTGTGTGTGCTTGTTCGCGAGCATGTGTCTTAGCGTGTTTGTATGTTATTGTGTGTGTGTTGTGTGTTGCGTGTTGCGTGTTGCGTGTTGTGTGCTGTCTGTTGTGTGTTGCGTGTTGGGCGCGCGCTGTGTGCTGCGCGCTGCGCGCGCGCTTTGCGCTGTGCGCTTGCGCTGGGCGCTTTGCGCTTTGCGCTTTGTGCTGCGCGCGTTGCGCTGTGCGCTGCGCGCTGCGCGCTGCACGCTGCGCGCTGTGCGCTTTGCGCTGCGCGCGTTGCGCTGCGCGCTGCGCGCGCGCGTGCGCGTGGGCGTGGGCGTGGGCGTGGGCGTGGGCGTGGGGCGTGTGTGTGTGTGTGTGTGTGTGTGTGTTTCTGTGTGTTTGTGTGTGTGTTTGTGTGTGTGTTTGTGTGTGTTTGTGTGTGTTTGTGTGTGTTTGTGCGCGTGTGTGTTTGCGTGTTTGTGTGTTTTGTGTGTTCGTGGGTGTCTGTGGGTGTGTGTGTGTGTGTGTTTGTGCGCGTGTTTGTGTGTGTTTGTGTGTGTTTGTCTTTGTGTGTTTGTGTGTGTGTTTGTGTGTGTCTTTGTGTTTTTTGGATGTGTTTGTGTGTGTGTGTTTCTGTGTGTGTTTGTGTGTGTTGTGTGTGTTTGTGTGTGTTTGTGTGTGTTTGTGCGCGTGTGTGTTTGCGTGTTTGTGTCTTTTGTGTGTTCGTGGGTGTCTGTGGGTGTGTGTGTGTGTTTGTGCGCGTGTTTGTGTGTGTTTGTGTGTGTTTGTCTTTGTGTGTGTTTGTGCGTGTGTTTGTGCGTGTGTTTGTGTGTGTTTGTGTGTGTGTGTTTGTGTGTGTTTGTGTGTTTGTGCGTGTGTTTGTGCGTGTGTTTGTGTGTGTTTGTGTGTGTGTTTGTGTGTGTTTGTGTGCGTTTGTGTTTGTGTGTGTGTGTTTGTGTGTGTTTGCGTGTGTGTTTGTGTGCGTTTGTGTGTGTGTTTGTGTGTGTTTGTGTGTGTTTGTGTGTGTTTGTGCGTGTTTGTGTGTTTGTGTTTGTGTGTGTGTTTGTGTGTGTTTGTGTGTGTTTGTGCGTGTGTCTGTGCGTGTGTTTGTGCGTGTGTTTGTGTGTGTGTCCGTGCGTGTGTTTGTGTGTGTGTGTGTTTGTGTGTGTGTTTGTGTGTGTGTTTGTGTGTGTGTTTGTGTGTGTGTTTGTGTGTGTGTGTGTTTGTGTGTGTTTGTGTGTCTTTGTGTGTGTTTGTGTGCGTTTGTGTGCGTGTGTGTTTGTGTGTGGTTGTGTGTGTGTTTGTGCGTGTGTTTGTGCGTGTGTGTTTGTGTGTGTGTTTGTGCGTGTGTTTGTGTGTGTGTGTTTGTGTGTGTGTTTGTGTGTGTTTGTGCGTGTGTTTGTGCGTGTGTTTGTGCGTGTGTTTGTGCGTGTGTTTGCGCGTGTGTTTGTGTGTGTGTCTGTGTGTGTTTGTGTGTGTGTTTGTGTGTGTGTGTTTGTGTGTGTGTGCGTTTGTGTGTGTGTTTGTGTGTTTGCGTGTGTTTTTGTGTGTGTTTGTGTGTGTTTGTGTGTGTTTGTGTGTGTGTTTCTGTGTGTGTTCGTGTGTGTTTGCGTGTGTGTGTTTGTGTGTGTTTGTGTGTTTGTGTGTGTTTATGTGTGTTTGTGTGTTTGTGTGTGTTTGTGTGTGTTTGTGTGTGTGTTTGTGTGTGTTTGTGCGTGTGTTTGTGTGTGTGTCTGTGTGTGTTTCTGTGTGTGTTTGTGTGTGTTTGTGTGTGTTTGTGTGTGTTTGTGTGTGTGTTTGTGTGTGTTTGTGTGCGTGTTTGTGTGTTTGTGTGTGTGTTTGTGTGTGTGTGTTTGTGTGTGTGTTTGTGTGTGTGTGCTTGTGTCTGTGTCTGTGTGTGTGTCTGTGTGTGTGTCTGCGCGTGTGTCTGCGCGTGTGTCTGCGCGTGTGTCTGTGTGTTTGTGTGTGTCTGTGCGTGTGTCTGTCACAACTTTTCTCAAACCAAAACGCCTCAGCGGATGCACAGATTCACACATGTGTTTCCATGTGTCCACAAACGTTGAAATTGGGCTCTTGGCAATCATCTAGATTGCTCCTGTTCACAGCAAATGTGTAAGGCATATTAATGCTTACCTCAAGCTGCAAACCAGTCTTGTAGACAGGTGAAATTATTGTCACCCCGCCTTGGATTTCTACTTTCAGTAGCCATCCACACAAACAAAAAGACTGCTCCTGGTTTGCCACCTCAAGTGCTCTGCTGGCACTATTGAGTGACTCATGCAACTCTCTCGAATTATCATCTCTGACCGCAAATCCAGTGAAAACCGGTCCACTCTTTTCACACCGTTTTCACTCCACCTCTTCATATGAACTCGCTGCGGCTGCTGGCCAACGGTTCCTTGCTGCTCCAGCTGCAAAACAAGTTCTGCATCTCGCTTTCTCTCTCTCAATCAGTTGCTTCTCTGTAAGCATCTCAAATTGCTTTCCACGCACCCACTTGCAATCAGGCATGTGGAAACATGCACCACGCCTTGTCACTGCATATTTCTACTCTCCTTCCAGAACTGTTCCTGCTTTCACAGACTTTGCAATTAGCCTGCTTTCCTGGGGCTCGCGCACATACGTTGCGCCGCCTGCCAGGTTCATCCTTGCTCTCTGGTCTCTATGACCTGTTGCGCTGAATCCAAATCGCAATCACACTGCAAATCTTCCATGCACCATTGAAAATCCATTTGCAAATCATCATCATCACAATCATCTTCCTCACCATCAACATCATCATGATCATCATGATCATCGCCATCAGCATCACAATCATCATCATCATGACCATCATCATCGTCATCATCATCATGAACCGTAAATATCACACAGAACATCAGGAAATACTCCAACTTGTCTGCAAAAAGCTCCACCACGAAATCCCGACCCAAGGCGTTCCTTGATTTCATCTCCTGATCGTCTCCCATTGCACTGCTCGCACACATCATCATGACCATTACTCGCAAAATTCCCTTGGCACGCTTCTGACTCTCAGCTCTGGAGGTCTCAATCGGCTTGAATACTTTTGACTGCAGTTGCTTTCACTTCTTTGGTTGCTTCCTCCAGAAAAATCTCTTCACCGGCTCTTCGGTTTCACCATCCCCAATTCCACACATGTAAAGCAAAAGATTCATCCTTCGCTGACTGAGCGCCTTGGTTCCACAATCTGCAATGTTCCACTTTGTCCGCAAGGTTCGAAAAGCGCGTTGCTGCTGAAAAAGGTCCTGGGCCCACAACAGACGGGTGTCTAAGTGACGGACTCTGCCAACGCCTCTCCTCATGAACAAAGCCTTTGCAGAACTGGAATCCAAAAGGAAAATATCTCCACCTTCTTGCTGGTTGTAGCTTCCACACATTCCTGTAAATACAAACATTCTGCAAATCCACTTGCGCACGCTGTAAACTCGCCTTCACATGAACTCAAGGCTTCCTGCTGAATGTGTAAATCACATTCCCATCCAATCAAACGCACACACTTGAGATTGTCTTCCTGTCTGCACTTCCTGCCCAGTCACTGTCGCTGTAAACCTCCAGGCAATGATTTCTCTTTTCTCCTTCAGGCTGTTCAACTCCATTCAAAGTTTCTTGCGTCTTGTCACCGATCTTTCTCCACTTCAACATCAAGCAAAAATTGCGAGTGTTGCACATGTACCCAACTACATGGCGTACCCATTCCACGCGATGCTTGCGCGGCTGAGACATTGCACTTGCCAAACCACTGATCGCAAATTGACAGTCCAGCCTGTCAGGCGCCATGTGCAGCAAAATACCAATCAAGGATCTACCCGCCTGAATGTCATCCAGAAATTCCGATTCTTCCTCCTTTCCAAACTTCCCATGGCACGGTACCTTCTCATTTCCTCCAAGCAACTTCTCCAGCTGATTGTAGTACTTGCTGTTGAGCTCGATCTTCAAACCATCTCTGCAAATGGTAAGCTTCTTCTTCAGAAACCGAACTGATTCACCTTCCTCAGAAATCGGTCCACATTTGGTAAGCTTATACTTGGATTCCAAAACAGAAATCAGATCTGACTGCAATAATCAGATCGTCCATGTGAATGATCAGGGACATGTCTGCACTGCCAAACAAAACCGGACACGCTTCGCCTTGTCTCTGTCCTGGAAGGCACATCAAAAGCCTGTAGTACTTGTTTCGATACCAAATGTGTTTCTCTTCGTGCTGTTCCACTGTAAGAAAAGCATCCTTGATATCTAAAGATCACAGCTTCCACTTATCCTTGTTGACTACAAACAGTTGCGGCACAATCTTCGCCACAGAGGGCGTCGTAGCCGGGTTGAACACGTCCTGTCTCCACAGGCTCCAAATCTTCAGCTCCTTTCCCACAAGTCGAGCACGCCGTCCCCATCGCTCTCCACAGGATGAGGTTCTTTCAGGAATCACGTCGGTCTCCCTGAGAACTTTCATTTCCACCAGACGTCTCAACTCTTCTGCTTCGGCTTCATCGTCTAAACGCTGAAGAGCTTCTTCTGGCAATTCTGGCGGTCCTGAGTCTTCATCCTCAAAATCATCTGGCTGCACGAAAATCTCGCCCCATGTCTGTCGAACTCCTCGTTGAACAAGCACTCTTCGTCACCGTCTGCATAACTCTGCTCATTCACAACTACCGTCTGAATTCTTGCCTTCTTTCCACGGCTTTCGTCACCTCCAGATGGTCCACGATCGCACGCTGGAACATCCACGTTGAAACTTCACGTGTGGTTTCGTCACACTTCCGTCACTTTCACGCTTTGCCACTGCTGCACTTGCCCGTCTGGGTCGGATCACTCCCCGCCTTGGTCGGAACATCTGCTGGCAAACTCTCCGGATCTGAAGCTGATTCATCATCCAGTAAAACTGATTTCGAAGTCCACTTGCATCTGCATGCGTAGGCGGTAAAATTCCAATGAAAACAGGCTCTGACTGAGGTTCACGCTGCTTGAGTCCAGGCACTAGCTTGGTCCCGATCTGTCCAAGTCCGTAGCTCCATGGGTATCCAGTCACTCGCTTGATCAATGGAACATCCCAACATGCAGGTTACCAACCTCCAAACACTGCAAATACGCACCATGGGTCTTACCTTGCCTTTCTTGCGATGCGCGTGTGAAACTGCTGCTAAAACAGATTCGCCAAAGTTGCACAACCGTCCATAATACTGAACTCCAAAACATCTCTCAAATGCTGTTGTTCCTGCCTGCACGCTGTAGTGGTTTTGTACAAAACTCGCATGTACAAAAGAACATGCAAAAAGCGGATGGCTCACTCCAATCGTTTCATCAGTTTTGTTGCGTACCTGTTCCAGCAAAACCATTGAGCCATTTCGAATAGACTGAATCATTCGCTCTACAGCTCCATTTGTTTCATGGTCGTACAACTGGCTGTTCACCAAGAAAGTCTTGAAGCCTCGCTTGCCTCTTGCTCTCGCAACTTTCTGCTGTAAACTTAACATCGCCTGCTCGTTGTCAGACTTCAAGCGCACAGTGCTGTGTCCCAGATAAGCAATGAAAGCACAAACTTCCTTTGCGGCATATTGTTGGTAAAGGAATTGCACGCGACATACCAGTCATGCGATCCAGGCACACCAACACTACTTGCTTGGGTTCAACCACTTCTTGCAAACCGGGGTCCTCTTTTCCATCTTTTGGCTGCTTCTTCATGAAGTAGGCTCCATCTGGATTGTATCCACTATAGCATAGATCCACACAGATCTCAGCCTCCTCAGGACCTACAGCTGAATGCTTGTCACGCCTGCTCTTCACTGAAACGCAAATCTCGCACCACTTCTGAAATGGCGTGCGAGTAAGCTCATGTAAAGCGCGATCTCGAAGTGAAGGCTCCTTCACCTCTTCAGACGCTTCTGGCTGTCTTCCCTCAGGTCGAGCTGCCTCTGTTAAGGCTGCCTCATTCATCAAATCACGCTTTGCACATGCTGTCTGCAATCTCTTGAACAGCATCTTCTTTAATCCACTCGCACCTAGTCCTAAAGTCTTGCATGCGGTTCTCAAAGCTGCTGATCCTGAATTTTGGGTCAAAGCCTTCTGATTGAACTTGTTCATGGCGCTCTGGTTCTGGCTTCTGTTGTTCCTCGTCAAGAAACGGGTCTGGAAGAACACCCAAATCAATTCCTTTGGGCATTTGAAGAGATTCCAGCTCGTCCTCCGCAAGAATCAACCTCAAGCTCTCAGGTGCATCAAAACCCAGATGCAAAAGTGTGAGCCTCTTCGTGTGTTCAGTTACACCTTGAATCTCGGCTGTTCCTGTTCTCATCGTACTCAAATTCTCACACCATTCAAGCAAGATCCATTTGCCTGAAAGCTTCACAAAGGTTGATCTATAGAGCCAATCTCCCATTGGAAAAGACTCAGTTGGGTCAAAGAAACGTGCTCCAAGTCCCGGTACTCCTATGTCCAGCAAGTCCCATCCCTGCGCCATCTCTTCATAATCGAATCCATTCAAGGAAACCACAATTCTACTGACAGCTGCTTCATCCCTCAAATGGAAAATGGTGTATCCAGTCCAGCCTTCACGCTCGTCTTGCTCCTCGCCATTCTTGAACGTGTGTCTGGCTGGTTCCACTTGAAACTCCACCCGAATCATCTTTCCAAGAGCAAGGAGTGGGGTCGCTACACTGCACATGGTGAAGTTTTCAACTAATGTTGAATCACCACAATTCAGAGTAACTCGCCTGGTCTTTCCATGCTTCATCAAGTTACCTTGCGCATCTCTCAATCTTGTCACTCCTCCAGAAAGCCAGAATCCAAACCAATCTCAATCTGTAACATGTCACTGCACGGATCAACCCAGACTTGGCTTCCAGCCTGATCATCCATGGTCAGGTCGACCTCGCTGGGAGAGCGAAGTCGGAATTCCAGTCCTCCCGTGGGGAGGACTCACATTTTTTTCCTGGGAAGAATTCCGACCTGGTGGCGTGGTTCGGCAGGCTTCGAGGCCGGGCAGGTGGCGCGGCCGGATGGCTTTGACGCCGGGGCAGGTGGTGCGGCAGGGTGGCGCACCCGAAGCGCCATGACCGTATGATCCGTATGATCCGTATGACTCAGCAGGCTGGCGTGGCCTTGATGCCGGGCAGGTGGCGCAGGGTGGCTTTGATGCCGGGCAGGTGGCGCGGCCGGGCTTGCACTTCTTTGCAGACCACTCTTCTTTGCAGAGCGCACTTCTTTGCAGAGCACACTTGCGCTTCTTTGCAGAGCACTCTTCTTTGCAGAGCACACTTGCGCTTCTTTGCAGAGCACACTTCTTTGCAGAGCACACTTGCGCTTCTTCGCAGAGCACACTTCTTTGCAGAGCACACTTGCGCTTCTCTGCAGAGCACACTTCTGTGCAGAGCACTCTTCTTTGCAGAGCACACTTGCGCTTCTTTGCAGAGCACTCTTCTTTGCAAAGCACACTTCTTTGCAGAGCAGACACTTGCGCTTCTTTGCAGAGCACTTCGCAGAGCACACTTCTTTGCAGAGCACACTTGCGCTTCTTCGCAGAGCACTCTTCTTTGCAGAGCACACTTCTTTGCAGAGCACACTTGCGCTTCTTTGCAGAGCACGCTTGCGCTTGTTTGCAGAGCACTCTTCTTTGCAGAGCACACTTCTTTGCAGAGCACACTTGCGCTTCTTTGCAGAGCACACTTTGCGCTTCTTTGCAGAGCACTCTTCTTTGCAGAGCACACTTGCGCTTCTTTGCAGAGCACTCTTCTTTGCAGAGCACACTTCTTTGCAGAGCACACTTGCGCTTCTTTGCAGAGCACACTTCTTTGCAGAGCACACTTGCGCTTCTGCGCAGAGCACTCTTCTTTGCAGAGCACACTTCCTCTTCTTTGCCTAACTTTTCCTTGCGAACCGAAAAAGCCTCATCGGAAACACATGGTCTGTTGCCAAGCGTTCCAACTGCAAACTTACAAAAGGTTCATCCTGATGTTTCACATCAGTACTGAGCCAAAAAACCCGGGCCTGCTGGGCGAGCCAGTACTTGAAAAAAAACCTGATCCCATACAAGCAGAAAAATTAGCAAAAAGTCAACCGGCTGAAGGGTGCAATCAGGGTGCAATCAGGGTGCAAAAGGGCGCAATCCCAAAAGCGTGCAAAAAAACACAAAAACAGGCCCAGTTGGCGAGCCAGTATCAAAACGAGGTTGGGCGAACCAGGATCGAGCGCGGGTTGGGCGGACCAGTATCAAACCTGAACGGGTTGGGCGAGGCCAAGTCTGGCCGCGACAGGCAGAGCGATGCCGTCGAGCAGACAGGAGAGGAGATGGGGTTGCAGCTCACTGCCGAGACGGGGTCGCAGCTGCTTGCCGCCTCGCCAGCCGTAGCAGAAGACCTGGATAAAGCTTGTCCCGCTTGTGGATATTCCTGGCGCAGGTGCTGGCAGCAGGCCCTTACTCCAGGACACGAGCTTAGACCGTCTGTGGGAGGGCTTCGAGCAGCAAGAAGTGGAAGACATCTTCACGGCCAGTGAAGCGGAGCCGTGCGCAGCACGCAGCAGCAGCGCTGGGCCCAGCAGGACGAAGTCCAGCCAAAGCGGGCGAAGCCCGGCCGACGGCAGACGAGAAGGTGGGCAAAGGCAGTCGGCAAAGCCTGCGAATTCCAGCCCGCTGAGCTTGTCACCGCCGATGTCACCGGTCTCTAACACGTCAGCCTGCCGAGGCACACCGCCGATTTCGCCGGGTCTGACACGACAGCCCGCCGAGGTGCTCCCACACAACACGTCAGCCTGCCGAGGTTCTCCCACATGACACGGCAGCCCGCCGAACTTGTCACCGCCGATGTCACCGCTCTCTAACACGTCAGCCCGCCGAGGTACCGGGGAGGAATCGAACCTCCGAAACGTCGCTCCGGAGACCAACGCCTAAGCCATGTCACCATAGGCTCTCGTTACCGTCCCAAAACGGCGCTTTTTGGCCCAAAAACGGTCTCACCGCGATGTCACCGCTTCACCGCTCTCTTTGGGGCCGAAAAGTGCGCAAAAGCGCCCCAGTTCCCGAGAGGACTCGGTTCTTGGCAAGTTTGAGTCAATAGTGGAACCGGGTGATTCATCAATGGCTCATGCATGGGCAAGGTTGGTTCATGAATGGGCAAGGTTGGCTCATGAATGCCCCGCAAATCATAGCCGCTGAGACAAGTGTCCTTCGCCGGTCTCGTCATGTGGCCGAGGTGTCCCAAGCGTTTTTGACCGACGCCATCGGCCAATTCATCATTGTTACGAATTCGTGTAACGACTACTCCTAAGAAAACATGTTTGAAGGACCTGTCACGGGCAACATCCCGGGGGTCCTGGACAACGGCACGCACGTCACAGCAGGACAGCTGGCCCTCGCTCTGACGCCCTACGCTCAAGTGACCTGGCGGTGAACACGGCAGCCTCCGGCAACAACGCCGCTGCCATCCAGTCCCTGGACGACCGAGTCACCGCCGAGCTGGCCTCAAAGCTGGATAGCAGCGCGCTGGCGCCGGCAATTGCGCCCCTAGCAACGGCGGCGGCCCTGGCCACCACGGACGGACAGGTGGCCGCGCACGGAAGCAGCATCGCCGCGCTGCAGAGCTCGCTGACCACGGGTCTCTCCAACAAGGCAGACCAGTCGGCCTTCGACGTGCTGGAGGGCGTGGTGGCCACTAAGAGCACCCCGGACGGCGTGGACCTGAAGCTGTCCAACTACAGCACCACGGCGGCCATGAACGGTTCCATCGCCTCGGCCAACAACGCCACGCTGGCCACGGTGGCCGCCAACTACGGCCTCAAGACGGTGGTGGACCAGCACTCCCTAGACATAGCGGCGAGGATCACGCCGCTGGAGGTGGACACCAAGGTGGCCAACGCTGTTCTGGCGACAGCCCTCTTGGACGCTGTCACCACGGCAGCCCTGGACGCCGCCCTCCTCGGCAAGGCGGACGCAAGCGCGCTGGCCTCCCTGCTCTCCACGGTGGACGGGTTGGACACGCCGCTACAAGTAGACACCAAGATAGCAAATGCCCTGCTGGGTCTCGCCACCGAGGCCTTTGTCGGCCTCATACGCCATGAACGCCGCGCTCTCGGTCCAGAGCGCCCTCAAACAATCCTCGCGGAGCTCGCCGCCCTGCAGCTTTCCGGCAGCGGCGGAGTTGTCAACGCGCCGGCCTGGGCGGGCTTCACGACTTGGGAGCTTGTTCGCGGAAGTAACGTCGTTCGCAGCCTGCATCTGGAGGCTCCTCTCTCTGCTGCGCTGGCCAACGGCGACAACACGCTGAGCTACTCCACAGCGGGCGCTGACGCCGCTTTCACAGCAGCCCTGCTGGCCCACTACACCTCGGCGCAGGTAGACGCGCTGTTGGGAGACTGCCGCACAGGGGCAGCGCAGGACGCGCAGGTAGACACGCTGTTGGGAGACTACCGCACGGCAAGCGCAGGACACGCAGACGCAGGCCGCCATCGCGGGCGCGCTGCTGGCCTACCGGACGGACCCGGACCAGAACGTCTTCACAACCAACCAAATCACCTTGGCGCTGGTGGCGTCCGTTCAGCCCAGACCAGGACACGGCAACGGCCTCGAGCATCGCAGCCGCGCTGCTTAAGTAGACGGGAGTCATGGAGGTAATTAGCCGCGGGAGTGAGCGTGGACGGCTACAACCCCGGGCCGAGAGCTTCTCTTCGCCTGCCGCTACCGGCTCGGCACGACCTCCAACTTTGTGCGGCAGCTTCGTGGGCGACCGTGCCTGGAGCACTGCCAAGATGTACTTCACAGTGTCTCCGAACGGGGGTGGCGAAGCACTTTCGGCCTCGACGCAACCCTGGAGACCGGCAACACGGCGGAGGTGAAGGAGGACACGGGACTTTTTGAAGATCCCTGTAAGCCAACCCATCTCCCGCTCTTGGCGAAGACTACCCCTTTCGATCGGACCCTGATTCAAACCATATTCCCAACCTTGATTTTCAGGCGGGTCACCTTGTGCACCGCCGCTGGACGGCGCGCTTGTGGAAGTCCGACGCCTTGCGTGCTCGAAAATACCGAGCACTTGCAGTCTTGGAAGAGGTGTGCACGGCTCTTCGCACCCCGGCCACGCGCACAGCGGACTGAGCTTGCCCTGCGCTGGTTTGAGAGCGATATCACGGAGCTGTACAGACGCAAAGCCAAGAAGTCATCTTGAGCGGATTTTTTTGATCAAGCATTTGGGACCATTCGAGCATTTCTATTCAGTGCGTTCGCCTGCAGCGGCGGCAAGTTCTCGCGGTGGGCCTTCCCCTCAAGCCAAGCAGCCCGCTCCCGCGCCATCTGCAGTTCCGCCAGATATCACTCACAGCGTTCGGCCTTGAAGCGTCATCCTGCAACGCGTCTGCATTCGCCATGCTTGCACGCATCGGAAGGCCGCCAAGAAAGTCATTTTGAGCAGCTGCGGTCCTTAAGCGCTTGCACAAGATCTCGCCGAGGTGCGCCACCCGCTGTCTGTTGCTCCACTCTTCAATGCGCTCCCTAGCTTGCTGTCGATGACATTGTTAAGGCCGTCCACCCGCTTGCGGAGATTTTTGTTCTTACGCCCGTGCCGCGCAGAGTTTCATCAAGGAGCACGATAAGATGCTCTGTCCTTGCGTAGCATGTCGCAGAAGGCCGCTAAGCTATTAGAGCAGCCGCAAGGCCACAAAGGCCAGGAACCCTTTCTGAACTTGTTGGGTTCATAGCACCAAAGATGGCGCTTCACCACCTTCTCGGCAACCACGCTCCAAGCCCAGTCCAAGTGGTCATGCAGCTCCAGGGGGAAGTCGTAGTCCACGAGGACAGCAGGTAGCTCACCTCCTCGTGTCGGACTCCCAGTTCAGGCTTGAAAGGCGCGTTTTGTGCAGCCAGCTAGCCTAGCTGCGTTTTCTTCCGGCAGGGCGGGCCATCGGGCATGGGCAGCGTATTGCGGCCGGCGTTGAAGTCCAAGTACGAGCTGACGGGCTCCTCGGGGTTGTAGTCCTCCTCGCCCAGCTCGGGTTGCTTGAGCAGCGCGTCTTCGCAAGGCCGCTTGCGCAGTATGTCGCAGGGAGGCCGGGGCCATGAGCAGCCGCAAGGCAGGGAGCGTCAGCGTCCGCCTACGCGGCAGGCTAGTTACAGTCCTGCACCAGGCTCAGCTCATTGCAGCTACGGAGCTTCCCCGGATGCGAAACGAAGCCACTCTGCCAATTTCCCTCCCTGCTCCATGACGGAGGATCGCACGTCCTTGTAGGCCTGCTCGTCGGTGATGAGGTGAATGGGAGTCTCGCGGGCCGAGTGCGCGTCCCAGGCGGCCCCGGGCAGCGTGACGTGGTGGATGGGGTCGAGCCCCACGCCCGGAAGGAGTCCTGGTTCCATCACGTCCGCCAGGGCCAGGACGTCGGTGTGAGTAGCAGTCGTGGAACTCGCGGAAGGTCTTCCACTCCATGAGATAGGCGGTGTTGACGGCCAGCCGGTGGTCCTCTGCGCTCACCGCTTTCCCCGCCAGCACGCTGTCGGAGTCGTAGCAGTGCTGCTCCCGCACCGCGGGCATCTTCCACGCCTTGGCGCCGCAGTGCTCGAAGGGCATGGGCAGCTGCGCAGGATGCAGTCCCACGCCTGCTAGGTCGCAGTGCGTCCGCCACTGTTTGAGAGGCCGTCTTTGGGGCGGAGAGTCGGTCGGCGTGCGCAGCTCGGGGTGAAGCGAGGCCATCAGCGGGAAGAGCTCCGCAGCTGCTTGTGGGGCAGGCCCTGAGGTCGTCGATCATGCTGGCCAGGCTCGTGGGGAAGACGTTCATCTGCTCAGCGGGCCCCAGCTCATCTGCAGGCACTTCTCGCCCGACGTGGCTGTAGTCGCCCTGCTTGATCGCGGCCTGCAGGGCGCACCAGCCGGTGAGGGGCTTTGGCGCGGCCTTGGCCTTGCCCTTGGGCGCGGCCTTTGGCGCGCCTTGGCCATGGGCATGGGCCTCTCGGGCTCGCTTCCTTCTCCTCGCTTTCGGTGCCGCAGGAAGTGGAAGTCGTAGCCGCCCCCGTTGTGAACCGCAGGGATGGTCTTGGGCGTCTGGGCCGCGATGTTGCAGGAGTGGCGCAGCGCCCCGAGATACTGCCCGGTGCCGTGGCAGTGGTGGAGCTTCTTCTTGGCGGTCTCAAAGGACGCGAGGCGCTCCCTGCAGTGAGTGGCGGCGTCTCCAGGTGAGGTCGTGGTCGGCCAGCTTGAGAAGGTCGTTCAGCATGGCGCTGACGGCGTGGTACTTGTCGCTGTCCCGCTCGTGGGTCTGGCGCGCCGGCTGCTGCTGCGCTATGTGGACCGTCGGGGCGGGCGTGCTGTAGACCTCGAGGTCCGCGTAGCACGTCAGGGGCGCAAGCTCTGCGGAGGTCTTGCCCCTGTAGCGCAGCAGGCTCTTCTCGGGCCCGGGCAGCGGCACTTTCCGAGTGCGCTCGGCTATCTCTCGATAGCACTGGGTAGCGCGGTGCTGCCAGTACTCCGCGCAGCCTCCGGTGTTGGTGGGCGTGGCTCCCAGGGTCAGCCCCTGCCTGCCGGCCAGCGCCTGGAAGTTGTGGATCAGGCTGTAGTGGCCGCTGTGCAGGAGAAGCAGCACGGTGTGCCGGACGACGCCCGTGCCGCTCGGGGCGCGCTGCTGGAGGACGTGGTAGTACTCCAGTCCGTCCGTCCACAGGGTCTGCTGCCACACGAAGACGAAGACCTCCACCCGTTGCGGAGCTCGAAGGCCTCGATGTCGTCGAAGCCCACGGGGCGGTCCGTCGGCAGGCCAGAGAAGTCCACCCCCGCGTCGGCCAGAGCGGGCTGCCAGCCCGGGGGGCGCGGCCCTCGGCGGCCGGCCAGCTCGGGGTAGAAAACGGATTTCGGAGCACTGCAAACACCTGGAGCCGGTTTTCGGCGGAAAACGAGCGAATTTGGAGGCCCAGGCAGCACATTTGACGCCGGACACGAAAAACGCACTTTTCGGAGTTCGCCGTTTTCAGCGCTTTTTCCTCCAAAAACGGAGCGGTGACGAAGCGGTGACATCGCTGGTGACAAGCGTTTTTTGGGCGAAATTTGGCTGTTTTGGCGGGTTTTTGGCCCAAAAATCCAAAATAATTAGGTCCCTATAAGCAGTCTTTCCTTACTACTCGGCGCCTCCGCCGGCTGCGCTGGCTGGTCCTCTGGCCGCTGCGGGCCTGCCGGCGGGGCCGGCTCAGCCGACTTCTTCCCTCGCGTCTTATTCCGCGGCAGCTCACGGTCCTCTTCCGCTCGGTCTTGTTGAGCCCTTCGACCCCGAGGCAGTGGGCGAGGACGCAACACATGAAGCAGCGGTGGTCCTCGTTCTGGAACCCTCCCTTCTTCTTGGTCAGGGTCTCGGGCAGCTCCTTCCAGCAGCCTCCCGCCTCGTTGGGCGGCGGGGGCGCGGGCATGTCGGCCAGCTGCTGCGAGGGCGCGGTCAGCAAATACGCTGCCGTGATGCCCACGACGGTCCAGTCGGACTTGGGGAAGCGGGAGCGCTCGAGCGCGACCTCGAACTTCGTCCTGATGGCCGCCATCATGGTTCCGGCGCGGGCCGACGGAGACGCGGGCCACGGCGCCAGCCTGAGGAAGTAGAGCGTGAGCTCCACCCTGTCCTCGTCCTCATCGTTCGCAGCCAGGCGCGTCAGCAGGATCTGGAAGCTGACCTTGGCGAGGAAGGGCAGCCGAATTGCCAGCAGGTCTTGGAGCCGGTCCACCAGCAGCCGCATGGCGTCGATGGTGAAGCTCGCGGGTCCAAGCGCCCCCGCGCGGGCGCAGTTCTGTCACAGCGGCCTCGACGCTAGGAGCGCGCGGCTCCTCCACAAGCACCGCCCGGACGGCGCTGAGCCCCAGGCGGCCCCAGATGAGATCAGACAGCTCGGAGGTCATGGCGCGAATTGGTTTGAGCTGAATAAATTGCTTTCTATAGAAAAATAATAAAATATTCAGTCGGTCAGACGTGCGCTTCTTTTTTTCTGTCGCGTTCTGTCCTGGCTTCTGTTCTGTCCCGGATTCTACCGCGTCACTCACAGCGAGTCGGTGGCGCTGCCCTGCAGGTTCAGCGCAATAAGGAGCTCTCTGGAGGCCTCGTCCAGCAAGGAGCTCAAGGCGAGGGTTGCGCTCTTGGCAGCCAGCGAGACCGGCAGCCGCTCAGCGATCTTCTTGCTGACGAGCTGCTCCTCCACCTCGAAGAGCTCCCTCTCGATCTGGGCCAGCGCTGCGACATCGCGCGTGCGAATGCGGCGCTGCCTCAGGGCCTCGCGCTTCTCGCGGAGCGCTTCCATCGGCGCCCAGCTCTCCTCCCCGCGCTCCTCGGCCATGGCGGGAGCTGCGCTGCGGGCCGCGCGCTGGTTCAAGCGCTTGCGAAGCTTAAGCTGCAGGTCTTGCGCCCGCTTCAGCATCTCCTTCCAGTTCTGGATGTCGACCTCCTCCGCCGGGAACCTGCCGGCGAGCCCGTCGGCTATCAGCCGCTCCAGCACGGGCGCTCCCCGAGCGAGCTCGTCGTGCAGGCGGCTCACCTCCTCCAGAGAGGCTCCCCGCTTCAGCGCCTCGGCATCAACGGCGGCCTTCAGCACGGGCCTCAGCTGCTCGCGGCGCTCCAGGACGTGGGTGGCCATTCTGAATTTTTTTACTGAGCCAAAAAAAAAGGCTGCGGCATCGGAAGAAACTACAGCGGGCACTCTCGAGAAGGTGGCTCCACGCGCAGATCTGTGACCTCAAGGCTCAACCCGCACATGCCGCTCATCAGCCACAAGCTGCGTGCTCTCAGCCTAACGCGCGCGGCGCAGTGAGCCAGCTCAGCGGGGCGGTCCGCAAACTACTAATTCCGCCGAGGATGTGTTTTCAGATACCCGGGTTTCATGTTGGGTGTTTGCGGCGTGTTGTCCTCAAAACTTTGTTTTCAAAGAAGTTTTGCGGTCTTGGCACAAGTTCATCGGAAGCGGAGCTTCGGCAACTGCAGTTCAACATAATTTCACTTGTGGTCTCGGTATGTTTGAAGCCCGAGAGTGAGGGAGCCATTTACCATTCTACTTGCTGGCGTTTGTTGGGGTTATGGCTTCGCAATCATTCACAGCTGCCTCTTCAACCGCGTTTGCGCGTTGTTTTTTCTGAACCACTGGCTGCGTGTAGCTGGCCAGGCACCCTCGGGGTTCGAAGAGATGTTCCTGGTGCCCACGTGTAATCTCCACACCCACTTAAGTTGTCGCGTTTTACGGTTATTTCCGCGCGCGGTGCACATGTAATCGCTGGAAACAACCACAAAGGGTCACGTCGCGCAAGCCTCAATGTAGCATACCGTGTGTGCATATTGCAGCGAGCGCCCTTGGGACGTGTTGGTTTGGGGGCAATATGGCCTTTCATATTATAAATTCATGTGCTAGACAAGGCCATCTTGACACCGGCAGTTTGATTAAGCAAAACTGGTACGCGGGCCTCAGAAATGCAACGTTCTGTCTCCGAGCATAGTTGCATTTGCATGTGTGACAAACGCTTTCTCCGACAGTTCGAAAACCAAGAGCGCTCTTCCCGCGCACGCTTTAGCTGAGGTTTTAAAAAAAAACGCACCATTCCTGAACCAATCAGATCGCCTTTTGCCATGCTTGAGCTATTCGTTTTGCTGGTCAGCTACCCCGGTTTTGCATTTAGCTGCGAAACTTTCAACCCCATCCACTCATCAGGAGAGTCTGTGGACCGGTTGTGTTTTGCGCCTTCTTGGGCGCTATAGTGTGCAGCTGCTGAGTAGCGCTGGCACTGTCACTAGTTAGTTGTGGGAGCACTTACTTGTCAAGTGGCTGGCTATCGCCGCTGCCATGGTTATTGTCATTCGGCTGCGGGCACTGGTTGTCCAGCATGTGTTTTTTGATGGTTTTGTCGGGTTCGCAAGTAAACGGCCTATTTGGCTGCTGGTTGGGTTTCTTGTCTGCACTATTTGGTGCCTCGCTTGGGCTGCAGCTGATGCTGCTGGTGCATCACGTCACGTTAGGAAAGGCGGTCGGATCGAGCTGCTGGTCACTCATCCCATTGCAAGTAAGCTGACATTCTTAAATTTAATCAAACTTGAACTATAGTAGAAGGCAAGCCTCATGAACCTGAGGTTTTCGGTTCCAACGCTTGCTGCTGCGGCTGCGGCTGCTGCTGATGCTGCTGCATCATGTTAAGAGAGGCGGTCTCATTGGGCTGCTTGTCAGTCATCCCCCACTTCAAACAAGCTGACATGTTCACTCAAA
Organism: Effrenium voratum; assembly: GCA_963377175.1. Lineage (NCBI taxonomy): Eukaryota > Dinophyceae > Suessiales > Symbiodiniaceae > Effrenium > Effrenium voratum. Next base: position 44,033 of record CAUJNA010001326.1, on the reverse strand, counting down.
ATGTTCACGCGCCTGGGGTTTTCGGCTTCAGTGTTGGACGTGAGGCACAGACGGGTACATTGTGTCCGGGGGGTGAAAATGGCCTGGCGTGGCTGGAGTTTGTAGGAAGTTCGTAGGGCCTCGTTGGGGCTGCTCACTGCCTCAAAATCTCACAAAATCCCTCGTTGTGTTTCCCAGCGTTTTGTGCCGGAATCACCTTTTTTGAGTTCTAGCACGTCACAGTGTGAGCATTTGGCCACGCAGCCATGCAACGCACCAAGTTCGTAGGAGTTCTTTGGATTTCGTCGGAATTCATTGGGCCTACATTTCGAGCGGTTACCACAGCCCCCACAAGGCCCTACGAACTTCTACGAACTCCAGCCACGACAAGCTATTTTTACCCCCCAGACACAATGTAGTTTTCCAACGATGCTAGCTGCCCATATGTGCTTCATGTCCGTCATAGTGAGGCACCAAACAACGGACCCGACAAGGACTGCGCGACGAACCCGCAGCGCCAGCCAACTCACGCTCAATCGGAGTAGAGTACAATGAGCCAACAACAGCCAAATAAGCCGCTTACTGGCGAGCCCGACAAAAAACATCAAAAAACAGATGCTGGACAGCCAGCGCCGGCAGCCGACCGACAATGACCGTGGCAGCGGCAACAAACAAGAGGCAATCACCTATATCGCACACTACAGCGCCCGCCGTCATCCACGAAGGCGCAAAACAACAACCGCCCCAGCGACGCGCTTGATGAGTTGATAGGTTTGAAAGCTGCTCAGCTACATGCAAAACTGGGGGAGCTGATCACGGACTAGGATGTTCAAGAAATGAAACTGGCAAAAAGATTTGATTGACTCAGGAATAGCGCGCGCGCAAAACACATGTCTCTCAGTTTGTTGAGCCTCAGCCAAAGCGTGGGCGGGAGAAACACTAGTCGTTGCAGACTGTGCTACACAACGTTTTTAGATATGGCGCAGGCAAAGCAATCGCTTAATGGGATGCAGGTGGAAGGTGCTGCTGCAGTCATGCAACTAGCTATGATGTAGCGCCTACAAACGGCTTAAGTTAAGCAGAAAGGCTGTAGTTGTCACGCGCCCAAATCTTAAACCGCTATAACGCTGCTGTTTGTCAGGACTTGCTATACGTGTTTTTCGGCTAGATCCGGCATCATGTTGAGCCCAAAATCTAAAAACCCGAGTACATCCGGCAAACTTGCAAGTCAGTTTTACGAACCGCCTTGGCTCAACATACATACCCCACCAACGGCCCTATCCGTTTAGCAAAATTCACCCCAAAAACCCGCCCCCATGAAAAAACAACAGGAGGCTCGTGCAAACTATGTTTGTACCAGCATTTTGCTTGTGCAGTGCTCGTACACACTTTGCTGCGCCAAGCAAGTGTTGCTCACGCAATGCTCGTGCAAACTGCTCGCACAAACCGCTCGCACAACGCTCGTACAAACTAGTTTGTACGAGCGTTTTGCTCGTACAATGCTCGTACAAACTTGGTAGTACAAAACAAGTATTGCTCGGACAATGCTCGTACAAACTGCTCGCGCGACGCTCGTACAAACTAGTTTGTCCTGACAGCTGTTTCCAGGCAAAATTCCATATTCTAACGCCTCCGGCTCAGGCCGCCGCACAGGCCTATAGCAAAAGGGGATGTGTGCAAGCGGGAGTGGTTGCTGCCGTGCTTACACATATTCCCGGAGCCATTGCCATTTTGAGATTTTTTATCCGTCAATAATTTGGCCACTAAGATTTTAAGACTTTAAGCCATGAACAAAGGTTTTCAGCCATTATGTGTTTTCAGATTTCAAGCCATTAAGATGTTAACACGTTGAGCCACTAAGTGTTTAATAGTTTCAGCCATTACCTTTTTAGGTTTCAACCCACCAATATGTTACGTCTAAGTTGTTGAACTTATTAGCCAGTGAGATGTTCTGACTTTATTCCATGAAGCACAAAAGGTTTTCAGCCATATAGTTTTCAGACTTTAAGCCATTAAGATCTTAAAGCGTCGAGCCACTAAGACTTTAAGTTGTTCACCCGTTACCTGTTTTCACATGTGAATCCACTGATATGTTACCACTAAGATGTTAAGGTTGTAAGACAGGAACATTTCCAAAGTTTAATCCATGAAAAGGTGAAGGAACATATTTTAGGCCATTAAGATGTTAACACGTTGAGCCACGAAGGTTTTCATGATTTCAGCCATTACCATTTTTAGAGGTTAGTCCACCAATAATTTGGCCTCTGAGACATTAAGACTTGCAGCCAGTAAGGTTTTCAGAGTTTGACCCATGCAAAATGCTTTCAGCCATGATTTTTCAGATTTTGAGCCATTAATGTTGTAACATGTTGGGCCACTAAGATTTTAAGATTTTCAGCCATTAACATTTGTAGATTCGATTCTAATCCATTAAGACCTTAGCACTAAGATTTGAATATTTTAAGCCAGCAAGATGTTCAGAGTTTAACCCGCTAATAATTTTAGATTGTCAGCCGTTTTTCAGACTTTAAGCAGTTAAGATTTTAACACGTTGAGCCACTACGATTTTCAGATGTTCAGCCATTACCTTGTTTTTACATGTATTAAGATGTTCAAGGTGTTGAGGCATTTTAAGCCATTAAGTTTTTAACACGTTGAGCCACTAAGATTTGAAGACGTTCAGCCACTACCATCTTTTAGATTTCAAATCCATGAAGACTTTTAGCACTCAGAGTTTAGGAGTGTAAGCCCGCCAGATGTTCAGAGTTTGATCCATTAAGAATCGAAGGTTTGCGGCCAGTATTTTTTCAGGTTTTAATCCCCACGAACATTTAAGACTTCCAGCCATTCCCGTTCTTAGGTGTTGTTCCAGTAATATTTTACTAGTTTAAGTCATCTCAGTGGCTTAACGTGTTAAAATCTTAATGGCGGAACATCTTAAACTATTAGTTGCTGAAGGCAGGGACCCTTCATTAGACCCTTCGTGCCCCTTTTCTTCCACAATGTCATCCAGATATGCCAGTGAGGCTGGTGATTCTTGCGATGTTGCGCCGGAGCTGCTGAGGATGCCAAAGCGGACCCGGGGGAGTCGAACACCCCAATGTTTTTACCCTGCCGTCCCGCACCGCCCTCGCATGAAAGGATTGAGTAGAACGTCTTGGAATCGCCAAGTACGTGGCCACCCCCCTGCCCCCCGGAAAGTCCGAACCGTGCCCCCGGAAAGGGGTGAGGAGAGGGGTAGCAGGTAAAGAGGTAAGGGTCCAACACGCTACAAAATAAGTATTGCTCATAGCTGCTCCAAGCAAAATGCATATTGGCCCGCCCGTCCGTGCTCGACTACCCCAGTTTCGGCAAGCAGTGGCTCGCGCGTGCAACTTGTCATCCGACATTGTGGGCACCGGCATCAGCATCGGACAGTTTACTGCGTTTTCTGTTGCTGGTGGCGGTCCCAAACCAGCCTGGCCAGGCGCATTGCGCGTGTGACTGAATGACTCAGATCTGGCCTGCCGATGCAATCAGCTTGTCCACTCCTCCACCGCAGTTGAGAAGTTGTCTAGTTGCAAAGAAGCAACCCCGTTGCGGTTTGCTCATGCTCAGCCCGGCTAAGTTTACAGCAAAACTCGTTTTAGGAAACTTAAATTTGGTGTTTTTTTTTTAATGTGGTGGCCCTTTTGCGGAGTTGCGCCGTTGATGAAGGCGCCAACGCCAAATTTAGGAACAGACATGCGCGCGCGCGGACAAACACACACACACACATGCACATAAGGATATATATATATATATATATATGTCTTTGTGCGTGTGTATTCATACGTATATACTTATAGAGCGGGTTATTGCGGGCTTGCGGTGCTTGACGTGCTTTCAAAAAGAGGCAAGCGTGCAGGCAGCCAGCGCAGAAACAGAGTTTGCGGTTTTGTGCTCCAAACTCACGTTTAACTGGCGCGGGAAAATCGACCCGTAAATCCAACATCCTCAACGGAATTAGTACCGCAAACGTGCCGCCGGCGTTCCAGAAGCGCGCGTGGGCCGGCAGCTTGGCTTTCAGCATCCAATCGCCGCCGCGCGATTGCCTCACAGAGGGCAGCAGCCGCTGGCGCACGGCCTCGGGCGTGAGCTTTGCGTCGAAGACGCGCTCGGATGCGGCCGCCAGCTGCTCGACCAGATCGGTCTCGGCCCGCTCCCAGAAGAGCCTCGCGCGCTCGTCGGTTGCGAAGCTCACGCTGGGGCGCTGCCCCTCGGAGAAGGCCCTGGGCTCCCATGGGATTTCCAGCGAAGCTTCGCTCTGCCAAAACAGCGGCTCCATGCACAAGAATTTGCCACCCTTAGCATTGGAGCGCACCTCGCCCAACTTCCACATGCTAGCCTGGCTCGTCATCCTTTTCTGTCTCCGATTAAAAAAAGATTGGTCCGAGCATGCGAAACTGCTTGAGCCGCGCCCTTGCCTGTGCGTGCTTTGTTGTGCTGGTGGTAATTGTTAAACATGCCGAGACTGCTGGAGCTGTTTTGCGGCACAAAGTCGATTGGCCGAGCCTTCGAGGCGGCAGGGTGGGAGGTCGTCTCCCTGGACATCGTGTCGAAATTTGAGCCCACGATCCTGTGCGACATCCGGAGCTGGGACTACACGCTGTTTCCGCCGGGGCACTTTGACATGGTCTGGGCCAGCCCGGTCTGCACGGAGTACAGCCGAGCTCTGACGATGCGCCCTCGACGACTTGAGGAGGGCGACGCGCTGGTGCTCAGAGCCCTTGAGATCATGGAGCGCTTCGACCCGCTCATGTGGGTCATAGAGAATCCGGCCACCGGGCTGCTGAAGACCCGCCCGTTCAGGGAGCGCCTACCCTGGGCAGGAGCGGCGCCGGTGCGACGTGTGGGAGGACGGGAGGCATCTGAGGGGCGCTCAAGGGGGACCTCGACTCATGGGGGGTCAGCGCGAGAGGGTCAGGGGGCAGTCGCGCGAGCTGCTTTACAGCATTCCTACGGCGCTGTGCGAGGAGATTGCGAGCGCGGCCACGGCAGAGCTTGCGGATCGGCTCCCGGACTGAAGCGAGGGGCATTTCTTATAAGATGTCATTTTTTTCTTAGCAGGCATGCGCTCCGACGGCGGCCAATAAGCCGCCCCACGTGGCATAGCGCCACTGCCCGAAGACTGCGCCTCCGCACTTTGGGCAGGACTTGCAGCTGACGCGGCGCCCATCTATCTCCCGCGTCACTCTCAGCAGGAGCGGGTTGCCCCACAGCTGCAGCTCCTCCAAAGTGCGCGCGGCATCTTCGATCAGCAGCCGCGCGGCGTGCAGGCATGCAGCACGCGTTGACCGAGAGCCTGCTGGTCACCATGGAGGAGTGGGCGGCCAAGCAGCCTGCCGCCCTTCCGGATGCGCTGGAGGCGGTGGAGCGCATCTCCGAGCTGCTGGATCTGAGCGGCTTGTTCTCGGCGCTGCTGCTGCATCCTCGCAGAGACAGGAAGAGCCTGTCCTACACGGGGGGCATCCGAGTCAGCGGACTTGACTTCGGGGTTCCCCTGCCCCTACGGCGCTTTGGAGTCCTACCGCGTGATGAGCAGAGATCCCGGAGACGATCTTTGGTCGCAGACGTTCGACTGGCTGGCTCCCGAGCCCTCGCTTGGGCACCTCAACGCCGACACCAAGGGCGATTTCCTGGAGCTGACCCTTGGCCGATGCTCGATCCACTCAAACGCTTCGGTCCATGCGAACAAATAATCGTCTCCACAATCATCCGTCTCGGACCAGGGTATGTTTTTTTTAGATCCGTCTCTCCACTATGATCCGTCTCGGACTATTGTAGTTTTTTTCATTCTAAGGTGAGGCGCTCACCGGGTTGGCGGTGGAAAGATCCGTCTCTCCACAATGATCCGTCTCGGACCAGGATATATTCTTATTCTCAGGAGAGGCGCTCACCGGGTTGGCGGTGGAAAGATCCGTCTCTCGGCAATGATCCGTCTCGGACTATTGTAGATTTTTTTTTTCATTCTAAGGCGAGGCGCTCGCCGGGCTGGCGGTGGAAAGATCCGTCTCTCCACAATACCAGGATATATTCATATTCTCAGGAGAGGCGCTCACCGGGCTGGCGGTGGAAAGATCCGTCTCTCCACAATGATCCGTCTCGGACCAGGATATATTCTTATTCTCAGGAGAGGCGCTCGCCGGGTTGGTGGAAAGATCCGTCTCTTGGCAATGATCCGTCTCGGACCAGGATAATTTCTTGTTCCCAGGAGAGGCGCTCACCGGGTTGGCGGTGGAAAGATCCGTCTCTCGACGATGATCCGTCTCGGGTGGAATCGAGCCCACGGCCTCCTAGCTTCAGAGCTGCAACGCCTCTTCCGATTGAGCTATGGATTCTTGCTACGCTTGGATTTATTCCCAGGAGAGGCGCTCACCAGGCTGGAGGCTGGAAGATCCGTCTCGGTGATTTCTTGCCCCCAGGAGAGGCGCTCACCGGGCTGGAGGCTGGAAGATCCGTCTCGGTGATTTCTTGCCCCCAGGAGAGGCGCTCACCGGGCTGGAGGCTGGAAGATCCGTCTCGGCGATTTCTCGCTCCCAGGAGAGGCGCTCACCGGGCTGGAGGCTGGAAGATCCGTCTTGGCGATTTCTTGCCCTGCAGGAGAGGCGCTCGCCGGGCTGGAGGCTGGAAGATCCGTCTCGGTGATTTCCGTCTCGGCGATTTCTCGCTCCCAGGAGAGGCGCTCACCGGGCTGGAGGCAATAAGATCCGTCTTGGACCTGTCTCGGACCTGGGAATATAAGTCTTTTAAGGAGTGGCGCTCGCCGGGAAAGGTATGTTTTTCCACAATGATCCGTCTCTCCACAATGATCCGTCTCGGGGATTTCTCGCTCCCAGGAGAGGCGCTCACCGGGCTGGAGGCAATAAGATCCGTCTCGGACCTGGGAATATAAGTCTTTTAAGGAGTGGCGCTCACCGGGCTGGAGGCGGAAAGGTCCGTCTCTCCACAATGATCCGTCTCTCCACAGTGATCCATCTCGGGGATTTCTCGCCCCCAGGAGAGGCGCTCACCGGGCTGGAGGCAATAAGATCCGTCTCGGACCTGGGAATATAAGTCTTTTAAGGAGAGGCGCTCACCGGGCTGGAGGCTGGAAGATCCGTCTCGGGGATTTCTCGTTCCCAGGAGAGGCGGTCACTGGGCTGGAGGCGGAAAGATCCGTCTCGGAGATCCTCGGCTCAAGGAAGAAAAAAGAATTCCCACGGGCACTCGCCTGCAAAAAGAATGATCCGCGCCCGGGTGGAATCGAGCCCGCGGTCTGTCAGCTTCAGAGCTGCAGAGCCTCTTCCAATTGAGCTATGGATCCTTACTAGTCAAGCACGGAGACACCTGTGCCAGAGAGCGTCACAGCTAATAGGCTATCAGGTGGATGAACACATCCGTCATCGTGCCGTCGAGCGCCTTGAAGGTGAACCGAGCCAGGTCGCCCGAACGAGTGCTGACGCCACTGAGGGGCATCTTGGGCACTCGCTCCGTCGGGAAGCCTGCGATGAAGCTGTGGCGCAGGTAGCCAGCGCGGTCGATGTCGATGTTGCGCACCGTGTCGTCGTAGGTCCCCGCCACGACTGCGCTGTGGTCTGAGAACGCCGGGGCGCACCCGGCGGGAGCCACGCTGAGCACCGACTTCGAGATCCAGAACGTCCGAGTTCTGGCCTCACAGGTCGTCCTGGACTCAGCACTGGTAGAGTCCTTCAACCGCGTGCTCCTCTCAGGAAGGTTGCTCGTGTTCAGCTACCCCACGGTGCACACGCAGCAGTCCACGGTGCCTCCGGGCGTGGCGGAGCGCAACGTCACCGTGGCGCGCGCCTTCACGAAAGTCATGGGAGCGTTCGTGACTTTTTGGGACAACGACGCGGGCTCTAAGATCCACCTGCTGGCCAACCCGGGGCAGGACGTGGCCCCCATCGGAGCGGCCAGGCAGGAAGGAAGTTTTTTGGAGTCGCAGATGCAGCTGGGCAGCCTGCAGTACCCACACAACCCTATGAAGGGAGCCTCGGAGCACTTCCACTTCCTCTCGGTCCTTGCGTCCGCGAACTCGATCTCTATCACCAGGTTCAGCTGCGGCGGCAGCATCTTCCCGCAGCGCAGGACGCCCACCATGGTGGGGCGCAGCAGCACGTCCGCGTAGCCGCTCTGGCGCACCGCGCGGGGCGTCCGGGGTCGTTCACCTCGTCGAAGCCCTCCACGGCCTTGTTCTGGTTGTACTCGCGGCCCTTCAGCAGGTCATGCGCACGGTGCGGCCGTAGTAGTTAATGTCGTCGCAGCGCTGGCCGTTGGCGAAGACCTGGATCCTCTGGATGAAACAGGCGGGGTTCGGAGTGGCCGGCGCCAGCGGGTTGGTGGCGTCCGTGTTTCTGACTCTGAAGGCGATCTTGATAGACTCGGGGTCGATGAATGAGGTGCCGCTGGTCAGAGGAATGCGGCAGACCCTCGAGGTGGCGGGAGAGAAGGAGCTCAGCGAGCTGGGGAAATACTGCGCGTCGTGCCGTGCGGTCACGTAGTTGGTGTTGCTGGTTTTCAGCTTGTAGTCCAGGCTCTGCGTCAACTCATCCTGTGCTCCGGCTGTGACTACCTCCATGCTTCTTTACATGTAGCGCAACACTCATTTTCGCTCGTACGGCGAAGGAGAGTCTAGGCCGCCTCGATGTCTCGGGCCAGCTGGTCATAGCTCGGCGGAGGCAGGCGGCTCTGGCGTCCTGAGCTGCGGGAGCTTGCCCGGGATTTCGGCTGGGACTGGTGCAGAGGGTTCAGGCCCCAGGAGAAGGGGCGCGGTGTGTGATTGGTCTGCGCCTGGACTCTGAAGCCAGACTGCGGGCGCGGCTGCTTGCGGGGCTGCCTGAAGTGCTGCTGCCGGAGCGCAGTGTGAAGTGCTGGGGCTGCGTGGCGTCATTCATGTTGTTGGCGGACCGGACGTCTGCACGGCCGCGTCCTCGCTGCCCTGCTGAGGCCGGAAGAGCGTGTTCTCCAGCACCCAGCCCGTGCCGCGGGCCAGGCCGTAGGCTGCGCCGCCTGCGAGTCCCACGGCCAACCCCGCCGTTGCCGCTGCGCCAACTCCAGCCAACCTCTCCCACCGTGGGTGCGAGGGCTGCTGCTCCTTCTGCCAGGCCCCCCAAGTACCTGAAGGCCCCGCCCACACCCTCTGCGGCGACGGCAACCTCGGTCAGCCGGCTCACATCGTCCAGGTGCCGCCCCTCTTGGGCCAGCCTGCGCTCCCCTAGCCAGTTATTGAAGGCCCGCGCCTCCAGCTCTCGCTGGCGCTTCAGCAGCAACGGCTGCAGGTCGTAGCTCGGATACGTCTTTCGGAACCACCGGAGCATCTGAGGCTCGTTGCGGGGTTCTAGGGACATCATCGTGCTTTTCATACCAGTACGCTTGCGCCCGCCGTCAGCCGGTCGTAGGCCGACTGCCCTCGGGCCGTACCTCTCTGTGTACCTCGGGCTCGGGCTGTACCTCGGGCTCGGGCTGTACCTTGGGCTCTAACTGTGGCTCTAGCTGTGGCTCAGCCTTGGGCGCTGCCTTGGGCTTGGGCGCTGCCTTGGGCTTGGGAGCTGGCGCGGCAACTGCCTTGGGCGCAGCCTTGGGTGCTGTGTGCTGTCTTGGGTGCTGCCTTGGACACGGGTGCTGCCTTGGGCGGTGCCTTGGGTGCTGCCTTGGGCGGCGCCTTGGGTGCTGCCTTGGGTGCTGCCTTGGCCGCGGGTGCTGCCTTGGGTGCAGCCTTGGGAGCCGTCTTGGGCTTTGTGGGAAATCTCACCCTCTTGGGCCGGAAGGGGGAGTCGATTTCGTAGGCAGGCTCCGTGGGCAGGTCGGCGATCATTTTTTTGCTCTTCGGCAGGGGCAGCTCGGGCGGCTTGGGCTTGTTTTTACTACCCGGAGGTCTGCCTCTAGGCCTTGGCACCGGTTGCGCTTGCTTCATCGGTTTTTTAATAGAAAATATTTTTTTAAAGACCTTCGCAGAATTAGACGTGATCCAAAAACAGCACGAAGGACAAGGACGAGCCCCGCAGTCGGACGACTTGGCCTTCCAGGTCTGTCAGCCGGAAGCGCAGGTGTCTCAGGGTGATGGGGCCCCTAACGGCCATGAAGTGCCCGTCATCGGAGCCGGTCTCCACGATGGTGCCCACGCCGCTCTTCAGCGTTATCTTGGACAGGATGTCGTCCCCCAGATTGCCCAGCACGCGGCTGGCGTTGGCCAGCTGGGGGCAGCGGAGGTAGACCTCGCTGTATGCCATCATGCGGACGAACTCAAAGACCTGCTGTCCGCCAGAGACGAAGCTGGGGCCAAGCGTGTGGTCGATGCTGAAGGGCTTGGTCGGCGATGCGGCCGGCGAGGTGGGGTAGTCCACAACGTTAGGGAACTGCTACTGCAGCTCCAGATCGTTCAGAATGAGGCGGTTGCCGTCGTAGGCTACGCTGAGGCTGTTCGTGGTCTCGCTATAGGTAGCAGTAGCGAAGTTGGAGCTGATCCAGGCTGCCAGCCGGGAGCCCGTGTAGGCGCCTTCCGGAAGGAGCGCCCAATTCAGCGTGCCGAGCGCGGCGTCTACCCAGTACAAGTAGCGGCCCCGGTCTGTCGAGAGGAAGCTATCGGCGATTCTGATCTTATAGACGGCCAGCCTGGCATCGCTCTGCAGGTGCAGAGACTCTCCCAGGTCTACCTCGAAGTTGCTGTCCGAGCCGGCTACCCTCTTGCGGCTGTCCACGTAGATCGTCGTCATTCTTTTCTTTAGGAAGCCACCTGTTCGGCGAACGACGGGTGGCTGGACTGCTGCGACGGAGGTGCAGCAGGAGATGTTTTCACATCTCGCGTTTATCAGCGTGGAGCTGGCGAACAGCTTCTGGCCCAGGAAGCTGAGCGCCGCTCCCATCGGCTTCTCTTTCCAGTGCAAAACGCTCTTCGAAGCGCATGTGGAACATTTGATTCTTTGGCTTGAGGTAGTAGACGAAGAGGAAGCTGTAGGGCTCCCGAGTCGCCTGCTCGTAGATCCTGTGCAGCTTGTCCTTCGGCAACAGGGCGCTCAGCTCTTCGATGACGGCGTCCAGCTCGTGCTGGTTGCGCAGCCTCCAGCAGCAGAGAAATTGCTGATTGACCCGCACGGCTGCGCTGATGAGCCTCAGCTTCTGGGAGCTCACCCAGGTGCTTATTTGCAGGTGCCGACCCCTGATGAAGAGCGTATCCAGGGCGCCGTGAGGTTTGTGGAGCTGTGGGCTATCTGCGAAGTCGTCGCAGATTATAAGCACCTGATACAGCTTCTTCATCTCCAACTTCTTGGATGTCTCGGTGATCTTGCGCTGCCTCTGGATGATGCCCCGCAGCGCTGCCTCGTCCCACTCGTCGTAGTAGGCCTGTTCCCGCTCGGTATTAACCCCCAGGTCCTCCTCTATGTACTTCTTGACGGGGATCCAGCCGTCGTCGATATTGATGGACGGACTGAAGATATAGATTTTCTCGAAGACTCCGCGGTATTGCTCCAGAATCATGCTGATCAGCGCCACGGTTTTGCCGGACTTGCTGGGGCCGAGGAAGATACCTGTGCATGGTACCAGGGGCACCACGGGGTCCGAGGGCTGTTTGCTGCTATACTCAGCCGTAGGAAACAGCTTGATCTTCCCCATCTCCTTTGCCTTACTTCCCAAATTCGACGCAGGGAAGCCGGGCAGTGAGACCGGGATAAATCTAAAGGCTGGCATGCAGCTGAAGTACATGGGAAGCAAATCGTGGTTGGCTCCACACGTGGACCGGCTGCTGGGGGACGTCGCTGTGCTTCACTCTCCCTTCTTCGGCTCTGGAAAGCTGGAGTACTACCTCGCAACCCGGCGTCCGGCCCTGAAGGTGCGCGGCGTCGACGCCTTCGAGCCCGTCGCAAACCTGCACCGCTGCTACTTGAGGCAAGACCCGGTCTTCCTGCGCTCCTTGCTGCGCCTGGTGGGGTGCAAGGTAGACAGGCGCTTCTACTTCAGTCACCTCCTGCCGGGCACTCAGAGAGGCCACGCCGGGCGCCGGGCTCCTGCTGCGCAACAGCTTCTCGGGAAAGTGGGGCTCCTACACAGCAGCGGCCACTGGCGCTGAGCAGCGTGCGGCGTCTGCAGCGGCCACCGCGCAATGTGACCGTGCGATGTCAGGACGCGCTGGGCTATCTACGCGCTCTGCCCCGCCAGGCACCCCGACAGGCCATATATGCCGATCCTCCCTACATCTTCCCAGGCCGCAGCATGAACTACTATGGTACGAGGAGGCGGGGGCATGACCTGGCCTTCCACTCGGAGCTCCGAGATGCTCTCTTCGCAAGCGGCCTGCCCTTCCTCGTAAGCATAAACGACGTGCCTGAAGCCTGGGAGCTCTACAGCAGGGCCGGCTCCATCACAAGGCTGTGCTCGGGCAAGAACAGCTCCAAGCCCGAGCTGCGTGTGTGGCGCAGGAATGGCTGGAGCAATCCTAATCCTGTTGCCAGCGCAGGATTGAGGCTGCAATCCTGTGCCCAACGCAGGATTGCCAGGCCCGCGCCAGGCCCGCACCAGGCCCGCGCCAGGCCCGCGCCAGGCCCCAATCCGACTTCGGTATGGAGCGAGGTCGGATTTCCGACTTCGGTGGGACATCGCGGTGAGACCGTTTTTGGGCCAAAAAGCGACGTTTTGGGACGGTAACGAGAGCCTATGGTGACATGGCTTAGGCGTTGGTCTCCGGAGCGACGTTTCGGAGGTTCGATTCCTCCCCGGTACCTCGGCGGGCTGACGTGTTAGAGACCGGTGACATCGGCGGTGACAAGTTCGGCGGGCTGCCGTGTCATGTGGGAGAACCTCGGCAGGCTGACGTGTTATGTGGGAGCACCTCGGCGGGCTGTCGTGTCAGACCCCGGCGAAATCGGCGGTGTGCCTCGGCAGGCTGACGTGTTAGAGACCGGTGACATCGGTGGTGACAAGCTCAGCGGGCTGGAATTCGCAGGCTTTTCGGGGTAGAAAACGGATTTCGGAGCATTGCAAACACCTGGAGCCGGTTTTCGGCGGAAAACGAGCGAATTTGGAGGCCCAGGCAGCACATTTGACGCCGGACACAAAAAACGCACTTTTCGGAGTTCGCCGTTTTCAGCGCTTTTTGCTCCAAAAACGGAGCGGTGACGAAGCGGTGACATCGCTGGTGACAAGCGTTTTTTGGGCGAAATTTGGCTGTTTTGGCGGGTTTTTGGCCCAAAAATCCAAAATAATTAGGTCCCTATAAGCAGTCTTTCCTACTACTTGCCGCGTGAAGACTTGGAAGGCAAGCCGCAGCGAGTCTTCCACATCGTCTTCTCGCACCGCGAAGATGTGCCTGGGCGAAAGAACCCAACACGAAGACAAGCGCCCGCCCGGCGTTGCGGATCTTGAGCTTGAAGGCCTCGATGTGTCAAAGCCCCGGGGCGGTCCGCGCCGGGCCGCTTGGACCCGCAAGCTGCGGCTGCGCCCTCTTCCTGGGCAGCAGGTCTTCACCATCGACGCCATGCGGCTGCTGGTGGACCGGCTCCAAGACCTGCTGGCCATTTGGCTGCCCTTTCTCGCCAGGTCAGCTTCCAGATTCTGCTCAGGAGTAACAAGACAAGAATTTGCGGACAAGCTGGACAGCGTCTTCCAGGATGCAACCCGCGACAGCGCGGCGCAGATCTTGAAGCTGTCTGTCTTTCAAGAGCTGCACAAAAACGAGCAAGCCGGACGTCGACGCCAGCCGTGGAGCTGCTCAGCACATCCCCAAAGGAGCGGTGAACTCCGTGAAAGAGAGAGTTTGCAAGTGGCTGGCGGAGGTGTACGGCATCAAGCTGGGCAGGGAGTAGTAAGGAAAGAAGGCCTATAGGGACCTAACTATTTGAATTTTTGGTCCCGCAAAACAGCCAAATTCTTCAACCTGCTAAACGTTTTTCCGATGTCACCGGTCCAACCCGGGGCCAGACAATAACTTACATGGGGTCTACTAAGGGTCGTTGGCGAACCAGTACCTAAGCGCCTGCTTGGCACTCTATCTACAAGTGCCTGTTCGGCACTCTGCTCGGCACGTCTGCAGTGCCTGCTGGGGCTGGCACTCCTAAGTGCCTGCTTGCCCCCACCAGCGCCAGGCCGCCGCCCCGCCAGATGTCCGACCTTACACACGGCAGCCTGACAGGAAAAAAACTGTGGGGGAGGGCTGTTTGGGGTGAACCGCATGCCGATTCCAAGCAAAATAAGCAAAACCAAGCAAATGTATGCCATGCAAAAAACGTGCAAAACGAGCTATTACTCCACTCCGTATATCTATATACGGACTAGAGTAATAGCATTTTTCAGCGCAAAACCGTGCGAAACAGGCTGTTCTCCCCCACAGATGCCCCGGAGAATAGAAATTGGAAAACCATGTAAAAAGCTTCTCCCCAAACATCTGCGCACAGATGCCCCGGAGAATGCGCGGAAAGCAAAAAAAACTGAACCCGCAAAAAAAGAATGGCAAGACAACAACAGCAGATCACAGAGGCCGCGGACGGCGGCGTCACGGGGGCGGATGGCTGAACTTGCGCGCGCTGCTCTCGCGCGCGGACGGGCAGCTGACCCAGGCGGCAGCACTTCTGCTCCCATTTGGGCCTGCGGCCTTCCAGCAAGATTTGACTGCAACCCCTCCTCCGCGAGGCCCAACGACTACATCCTGCTGCGCAAACGTGCCGGTGATCAGCGCAGGGTGGGCGACGGCAGGGACTGGCTGCCGGTAAACAAGCCCCATCCCACTTTCTTGACCCAAGGGGCGCTGGGTGGTCAGACCCAGACTGCTAGCGGACTTCCGCCTTTGCCTAGAGGGGGCATGGTGTGGTGTGAGAAGACTTGAGAGAGAGCATGCAACAGTGATTGGATGCAACATGAAGGAGAAGCTGATGTCCGCGTTATTTTGGCTGTTAAGAAAAGCAATGGCAGAAAGTTTGGAGCATGGAGAAGCGTGATTGGTATCAATATGTATTAAATGTGATTTGCAGTATTTGGACATTTTATGCCGTGTGTGGATTTCAGAAATGGTTGGAGCACCGTGAGAGAAAGGTGTAGAGAGGGGTATGGAAGGGTGTCGAAGTATTGCAGAAGGAGAAGATGACATTACAGCGTGGAAGATATGATTTTACAGATGCAAGCTTTGCAAGAGAACGACCGCGAAACTTGACAAATGAGTTGGATATGGCATGAACTGGATGTTGTGAAAGGACAAATTCAGGAGTGGATTGGACGATTCGTGATCATTGAGAGAGCGGTGGACGACAGCGAGCAAGGAGATCAGCGATGCTGAGTTTGCAAGACGAGATCCTGAAGCAATGAGCCGGAGCAGTAGCTATCTGGAAGATACAACGTGGGCAGATCAACTGAGGGAAGAAGGTTGTTCCGTTGACTGGTGAGACGTTGACCTCAGATGGTTCAGGAAGTGAGTGCAGTTGATATTCATTCCTATGTGCGTGGCAGATGGAAGGATTTGCATTGGGAGATGAGTTCCAGAATTTTCCCAGATTGGCTTGAAGAAAGGGCCAGGGATTTTCACAAGTGCGTAGCGCCTTGAGCTGTAGGGCTGTGTAGACTGAAAGGCAAGCATGTTTTCCCCAGAAGCCACTTTGAAAGATTGCCACATGGCAAAGCCACATGGCAAAGGCGGGGTGATAAAGGTTTACGTTTGTAGCACCCCTGCCCAACGGGTTAGTCAGACGAAGGGGGTCGGAGCTTGGAGTTTTTTTTGGGCCCTTATAGGAACCTGTAGGAACCTATAGGAATCTTATAGGAAACTCATAGGAAACTCATAGGGAAGCCCTCTTCTTCTTTTTCTATGGTCTTCCTATGGACTTCCTATGAGTCGCTGTATGACCGTATGATCCGTATGATCCGTATGAATCGTATGACCCGGGCTGAGGCTTCAATGCCAGGCTTGCTCATACGAATCATACGGATCATACGGATCATACGGTCATACGGTCATACGAATCTCCCTGGGTCGGGGCAATGTTCGGCGGGCTGGGTCGGCGCCGGCGTCGACAAAATGTGAAGATTTTTGCCAGTTTTTTTGGCGCTCTCACTAAACGCCAAAAAAAGGCGAAGAGGGACAGCGGTGGGTTTTGTTACACCCAACAGGTTGGGCTTGGTCCGCCCAAATTGCTGGGGCTCGATACTGGTCGGCCCAACCGTTTTTTTTGCAGGTAGCATGGATGGCCCCCTGTTTGGAGGCTTGCCGAGGGGGCGTGGTTAGGTACTGGTCTGCCCAACGGGTCTGGGGGGGTTTCGGATTTTTTTTTCAATGGTCTGTCCAACGGGTCTGGGGGGGTTTCGGATTTTTTTTCAATGGTCTGTCCAACGGGTCTGGAGGGGTTTCGTTTTGGACCCAGAGACACGCCCAGGGCTTGTCAGACCTGAGACAATCCTGGGAACAGGGGTGAGACACCTGAGACACCTGAGACACCCACTAAACGTCGAACAGAAGTGTCTCAAACGTGTCTCAGACCTGTCTCAGCAATAACAAGACAGGGCCTATACAAATGTAGACCCTGGGCTAATAGCTCGTGTTGCACGGTTTTGCACGGGTTGCCCATGCCAGCCCCGCTCATTTGATTGGTTCGCCCAACCCGTTGGTTTCCCGAGCGCCCCAAACCCTAACCCAAAAAGGAGCTGAGCAGGCTCCGGGAATTCCCGCCCAGCCTGCGCAATGTCTCAAAACCTTTTTTTCCCCCGAAAAGGGCTGAGCAGGATCAGTCAATTCCGACGGAGCCTGCTCAAACTTTTTTTTTGCGCCAAAAGGGGTTTGCTTCAAGCTTCCTCGGAAACGAGGAGGCTTGAAGAGTGCCTCAAAAGACAGTTTTTGAAAAAAAAGCTAGTCGAGGGTCCTGGGCCTCGGAGGCGCCAGGAAGTCGTCCAGCTGCCTCACAGCCGCCGGCCTGCCCCGTCTTGTCAGCCGGCCCGCCGCGTTGCCGCTGCCCTGCGGCGCTGGCAGCGCCAGCTCCAGCAGGGTCTCCCGGCCCTCCGTGCTGCGGACGGTCATGGAGTCCACGGCCCCCAGCTGCTGCACGTCACCGTACTGAGGGTTGAAGCTCCTCGCCGCGTTCGTCGGCGCTCGGAAGGCGCCCGCGTCCTCCACCGCCTTCACGCGCCGGTCGGTGAGGTCCTTGTTGTGCTGGAACTTGTCGGCGTTGTCTTGGAGGACCCTGAACTCCGTGGCCGGCTGCTTCTCCACGTCCTCGGGCGCGCCGTGCACCGTCTCGTGGGGCCGCGCGTTGTAGGCCCCGGCCGCCCGCTCGAAGTGGTCGCTCCACTGCCCGCCCTTGCGCGCCACCCTCGTGGCCAGGTCCTTCTTCAGCGTCTGGATGCCCCGGTCCACCACGGCGATGGCGTTGCGGTCCTCGGGCCGCTTCGTGCGGTGCACGGCATTTTCGGGCAGCTCCCGGTCCAGCGTGGCGAACTCGTTGCCCAGGTCCGTCGTGACCACAAAGTTCCCGTCGTCCCCCGTCAGCTCCCGCGCGGCGCGCTTGGTGGCCCGGCCCACCGTCTCGGCGTTCTTGTTCTGCAGAGGTTCCACGGCGGCCTCCCGGGTGAAGACGTCCATCACCACCAGGCCGTACTTCGTCTTCCCCCGCGTGTTCTGGCTGAAGTCGATGAGGTTGGCCTGCAGCCGGTCGTTCGGCCCCTCGGCGGCCGACTTGCCCAGCGCGCGCGGCCGGGGCGCCTGCACCTGCCGGCCCACGTCGGCCTTCAGCGCCTCGAAGGCCATGGCCTGCGTCACGTCGGGCTGTCAATGCGAAAGGGAGCACGAAGACCTTCCAGATGATGGTCAACGAACAGGGGTGGACAAACATCGAGGAGAGGTCGTACTACGGGTCGAGTGAGCAAGTCTCCTCGCCCGCAGATACGATGAACCTTATCTCCCGATTGCAGAAACTGGAAAAGCTCATCGTCGAACGACGGAGGCGAGACATGGATGACTCACCTGTGTCGGTGCACATTTGGATGTCGCTCTATGATTGGGTGTGCATGAGAGGGTGTGGGTGGCAGGTGACCGCCAACCTCAGGCCATGACCACGATTATACGGGAACTCGCATATTCCAAGCTGAAGAAGGAGCTATCCCACGTGGGTTTCGTGAGCATGACAGTGGATCATCAGTACAGTTCTTCAACAACGGTCACGGGAAGCAATTGTGTGCATCCCGGGATGTGATCACGTGCAAGAATTCAGAGTTGAGGAGAGGATCTCCGTCTTTGTGACAGACAAGGATCTTGGCAACGTGGCCTATTCATCCTGGATCAAGAGCGTGCTCCTGGGACAGACTTCGAATGAGGAGTCCTTGGGGGACGTCGTCGAGATGATATTGGGATTCTTTGCAAAGTCATGAGGTGATGTCGTACTTCCAGCACGAACTTCCGCTATGGAAAGATATATGGAAGATCAAGAGGGAGTTCGAGCACTCGATCGTACGACACCTCGCCGGGAACGTGAGCCACACGACGGGCCAGAACCGAAAGCGGAATAAACCATCCGCTCAGCTCGGTGCGCCCACGAAGGAAGTGCTGGACATCATGAACAAGATCAAACCCAGACATCCGCGATCCCTGGTGACCGAGCCTGCCGCCCAAGGGTCCAAGAGGAAGGCAACAGAGGGCGAAGGTGACGGTCTTGGTCAAGTACCAGACCCGAGCCGGAGCTCTCAGCCCAACGCTGAGAAAGAGGAAAAGAAGCAGCGAGTGATCGATGGGCGGAGAGCGGCGCTCGGGTTCCTAGAGTCAATGGAAAAGTGCATGGGAGAGATGGGAATCTGCATGAGATGCGCGAACCTGGCCCACGACGGAGACTGCAAGAACTATGAGGAGGCTGCTGGGAATGAGAAGGCGATGAAGAAGATCCGTGAACTTCTCAGCAGCGATCACGTTTCCTCGGATGAAGAGATGGGGGATACGGAGGAGCCGTCCTCTTCAACATCCAGGGAACGCAAGAAAGGAGGACAAGCAGGGAAAGAAACAATTGAAATGTATAGCTATACCATCAACCTGGTGGAGATGGCTGACACGGCTGAGGGAGGAGAGCTACAATGCGGTGGCGTGGACCTCACCCACAATCCGTGCGGGGACAACAGAACGTTCAAGACGACGCTAGAGCGAGGATGTGACACCATCCCGTGCTACATCCCGAAGTATGGCGACGTGAGCGATGTGCATATGCCATGGGCATACGCATCCATGGTTGACTCCAAGTACTTTCCCAAGGGTGCCAACCTTGAGCAGGTGGATGTGATGCAGCTTGGCAAGAGCGTCAATTTCTGCGTTGCTCCTTTTGACGGTGCTCCACTATGCAAGATTGGCGACGATCGCTCGGTATTTGCTACGAAAGATCAAGCAAACCAGCTATCTCAAAATCGGCAATTGCCGAGGAAGTGTTTTCAAATGCGATGAAGGTGGATGGGTCGACATTGACGCAGTCATTGACGACCGGAACAACGACATATTCCCACCTACAACATCGAGAGCAAAACGATACATGGGCATCATGGAGGTGATCAAGTGGCAGGAATCTGGACATAAGAAATCGAGATTTCAGGTCCTGGCAGCAAGGTTTCCAAGCATCATGAACCCGAATGACACGAGGGCGGCCAGGAGGAGATGATCAACGCTGGCCTGGATCGGGATGACATCGACAGGATGTTCAACAGATGCGATGGATGGTACAGACCTTGGTGCATCCGGATCACAACTGGTCACAGTGATTTTGGATTCATGAGCTCATCCGCACTGGCAAATAGGTATTCCGCAAGAATGGGTGATTCTCTCGGAGGAGCATTCCATGTGACGTATGTGGAGAACCTGCCAAGCATCGTACGCTGTGGGCTAGTCCCCGGCGGAATCGATGGCGGAAACAGGCTAGCGCTGCACTTCGGAGCATTTGCTCCATGGGATGAGATGAACGTAGCGACGAAGGTGACGCTACGAAACGTAAGGACGGGGGATCCGATTGCGATCATCTACATTCCCAGTGCAACCCTCGCGCGGTATGGAGCTGGAGTCGCGGCAAATGGGACATTCATGGTCTTTGACGTGATCCCGTTCTATGAGGTCAAGTCCATTTGGATTGGCAAAAGCAACGGAGGGAAACGCCTGGAGTACGGTGACATCAAGAGAGCGTACGCGAAATGTGTGGAGAACGAGATCTGTCCTGGTTTCGTCAACTCATCCCAAGAGTCGGCTGCGATGTTCCTCCAGAACGTCGCAAAGATCAACGAGAGGATGCCTGAGACCGAGGCAGGTGCCGATAATCTGCACTACATCAAAGACATGGTTGATCGTGCATGCGAACTTTATCGGGACAACAAGATGGAGGAGTTCGATGCGCAGACCAACAAGGTCAGGGACGAGGTCAGCAAAGTCGTCAGCCTGAATGATGAGACATGGGAAGGACTGAGGTGCCGGATATGTCCGTCATGTGCGACCGCGATCCCCACATGCTTCTGCTTGTGCCTGGAATGTGGAGCGCAACTGATCTCCACCGGGAGGTTCTACATCCACATCAATTCCGACGACGATGAGGACAACCAAAGGCCCAATGTCTCGGGTGATGCCAGGCGCGCGCAAGAAGAAGCCAACCATGATGCGGCAGCACAGGAAGAGGATGATGAGGCGGAGGAAGTTCCTGAAGAAGATGACATGGACACGCAAGGGTATACATCCGGCTACATGTCTGATGAGGAAGATGGCGGTTGGCAATACCGCGACAATGACTTGGCATCACGGGATATCATAAATACCCAGCGGATGGCGATTTGCCTTGATGAGCCGCGCGAAGCTCAATACATGGCGGGATTCATCGCACTGCAGATGTCAAAGATGTGGGGGATGTTCGAAGGTGGTGAGGAGAGAACGATCAACGCCGGGCTCGAAGGGAGGGCAGGCTGCCCTTACCACAACGACTTCAAGAAGTACCCCAACATGACTGAGCACGATCAGGAAGGGATCCTTTTACCATCAACGGTACTGAAGATTTCTCAATCCGAGAATGTTCGGACAAGGGTCTTCCGGTCGGCTGAGCGTGAAGCGTGAAGAATTGCAGCATTCGTATGATGGTGTGCAGGAGTGCGATGATTATACATATTCTACAAGCTGTGGATTGCAGCAAGAATCCTCGACGTCACCAAGGACGAAATGAAGCTCCTGGTCAAGGACCGCGTGCGCCCGGTGGGTGATATTATTTACAGATGCTTTTCACTGGCTTTCAACTGTAAGTATATATCGTTCGTGAGGGATGGCCTGAACCTTGGCAAATATGGTTATTCGGTCAATGTGAGCGCCATTATTGCGGCCATCGACCCGAATAAATGCGATACACCTCTGCCGGATTGGTGCCTCCGAAAAGGGCATTGGATACCAGAGGATCATAACAAGAAGTGTGTCCGGGCGCGAGAAGCGCAAAAGAATTTGGACGAAGAGTTCCGTCGACGTACCCACAGACTGTCCATTGGGGACAGGTATACGTGATGCAGATGTTGACTGCGGCACGATGTGGGCTAGTCCCCATCCGTTGCTTGCGTCTCATCAACATCATTGCGATGGAACGACTTTACATCATGATATGATTTCATGCGTCCAAGATGAATGGATGTGTATACATTTACATATTCCGACGACTATGACATTCCGGATATTCATGGATGGAGCTATTTCCTCATGGATGATTTCCTTTTCGTTATATATATATATATTATTCATGGTACCTGGAATGGCTATGTTTTGCATTGATTGCTCACCGATATTTCTTTGCCGGTGATATGCAGATTGCTTACGAGCAGGCGCTTCTGTTGAACTTCTATGGCCAACCCATTTCTTTGGATGACGGCTGCGCGATGCGCCAATGCGGCAGCTGGGATGTTCAATGGTTGTCAAATGACGTAACACTAGTGTATTGTATACACCTGCATATGGGAATGTGCTACGATTTGCGGATGCATGTTTCACGTTTCATGTTCAATCGAACCCGGCGAGTTTCGCAACGAATGAACGGTGTAGCGATAGCAAGTAAAAGAGTGCGCGACACGATTTCGTAGCTGAAGCCGTGGCCAGTGGAACGTTTTGTGGTGTTTGGACCGCATGATGAACGATGCGACCCAAATGGGGGATGTTAAAACCCTCCTGGCCCCGTGCCTAAATTGGGAAGCAGTTCTGAGGTCCGTGTTTGTGTTGCTTACCAGGTTCCATTGATTGCCATTTGGCTCAAGACACAATTGAGGTTCAAGATCTTATGTGTAGCTGTGTTCATACGTGATCGGCATTTGAGAGCGGAAAACACTTCGCTTGTGCTGCATTTGTCAGGACCACTGTTGTAACTATTATTCCTTCTCCCTTACAACGTTTACACGGGTTCGGCTATAACGGCTTTGACCGTATACACCTTTCTACGTGGTTGGTGTTACAGCTGGAGGGTTCGGTGTACAGCGTCCCACGGGACGTCACCTTGCCGTCTCTTGACACTTGGCAGGCTGCCCCTGGCACCCAAAATAGAGCAATTCAGCAGTTTGACATGCTTCTTGGCGAGGACCCTTCCGTGGTGTTAAAAGAGTTGGCAAGAGGCATCGCGTTCCCGGTGAAGTTGAACATGCCATAGATGCAGCGAGAGGTCAAGAGAAGCGGAGTTTAAAGATATTGAGAGGTTGAAGAAGATCC
Organism: Effrenium voratum; assembly: GCA_963377175.1. NCBI lineage: Eukaryota > Dinophyceae > Suessiales > Symbiodiniaceae > Effrenium > Effrenium voratum. The sequence goes on along the minus strand of CAUJNA010001326.1, from coordinate 21,394 downwards.
CGCTTGATCTGGCAACACAAGAGAAGAATGACGACAGTGAGATGACTACAAGAATGGTGACAACATGGGAGAAGAGGCAAGAGAAAGGAGGCTGGTTCAGGAGAGCCAGACTTGTGGCGAGGCAATTCAAACGGAGTGTTGAGGCAGACAATGCATTCGCCCCCACATGTTTGTCAGCAATCCTCAGGATGTTGCTGCACATGGCAATGGTGAGTTTGATGTGGCAACAGCAGATGTGAAGGATGCGTTCTTGATGGTGCCGCAGCCAGAGGACGAGAAAGTTGCGATTATGTGCAGTGGCAAAAGCTACAAGCTCATGAGGTGTTTGCCGGGCCAGAACAGCTGCAAACAGATGGTATGTTCTGTTCAGAGACACAGCGAAGAAGTTTGGTTTGGTTGAAGATGTCATGCAGCCCACGCTGATGAAGATGGACAAGTTGTACCTGACCCTTCACGTCGATGACTTGTTGATGGCCGGAGAGCGCGATAGATGGTTTCATTGCCTTCCCGGGAGCAAGCGCTGGAAAGCAGTGGCCCGTACAAGGTTGGTGAGACCTTCGAGTACTTGAAGCGCAATATCACAAGGGTGGATGATGGCTACATCATCAGGGCCAACGAAAAGCGCATTGAAGAGATTGGCACACATCTTCAAGAAGAAGAGGAAAACCACCCCGGCCAGTGACTTGAGCAGACATGCCTGGGGTGATGCCTTCAGATCAGTCGTTGGCAAGATGCTCTACATTGCCAATGAGAGGCCAGACTTGGTCATGGTATTGGCCAGCTATTTGTTCAACATGGACTATGGCATCTCCAAGAAGGGCAAGTCAGTAGGAGCGTTGAGGATGTGGAGGAGAAGCCAAGAGTAAGTACGTGGCGACGGTCAGTGGAACCAGCAAAGGCATGTTCCTGAGACACATCTGGGAATGTCTTTGTGGCGACATCCCGGTTTGCAGGACAGACAGCTCAGCAAGAGGTGGTCGGGCGGGTGCGTCACATTGACGCGTCACTTCTGTGGTTGCAGCAGAGAGTGCAGGAGAAGATGATGAGAGTAACAGACATAGAGACCAAGATCCTCACCAAGGCCCGCAGTCTCGTGAACATGGTGGACGGCAGTGGAGAGCGCATTGGTGAGGAAGAAGGGCGTGCTGAATCAGAAAGGTAGCAAGAAGATCCTGAACGACCCGAAAGGCAAGTGTCGCATGATGATGGTGGTTGCTTTGGCCCATTTGGCCAGGGCAATGGAGAGCCCAATGAGAAGAAAGGTGCGGACGGCATGAGTGAATGGTGGATGGTTGTCATTGTCATTTTGGCAGTGATTGGAGCTTTGGGCCTAGTGAATTGGACATGGCACTTCTTCATCCGGGTGATCTTGAAGGAAATGAGCCAGAAGAAGAAGACAGTGACGCGCGATGAAGACGAGGACAGTGAGAGCGATTTGTGGGCTAGAAAGCCTATTAGGCATAGGAAGAAGAAGCGCAAAATGCCTGAGAAGGATAGCATTGTCAAAGTACACGCAACGGGCAAGGTGTATCACACAAGTACGTCAGTACTACAAAGGAGGTAAATCATACCCCAAATGTAGTGTGTGTGCAAAGCATGAAGGCAGCATGTAAGAACACCAGTGAAATCCAATCATGCCCTGCACACATGTGAGCACCTGTGAATATGGTGACCGCAACATGGAGCTCTAAGCCATAGCGAGAAAAGACCGCTGCGCCACCGCTTTGCACTGCACGCAACGTTAAGTTTGTTTGATTTTTGCGGATTTTTGTGGATTTCTCATTGTAGCAGTTTTTGAGCCGCGATGTTGTATGCATGTTTGGCTCAGCTGTATGCATTTATCCGCCTTTAGACTGCACCTAGAAGTTCAATCTGCACGTTGTTTGCATTTTGTGCACTGTGCAGGACAACATGCGTCCTGCATTTTTTTGTGTGTGTGTGTGTGAGCGTTTTCGTAATGAATTGTTGTTTGCGTTTGATTGCATGTTTATGCATATTGCATGTATTTGGAAAGAATGCATTCAAAAGGCATTTTGTGTGTGCATGTGGTTTGCATGTTTGTATGCACTTGGTAAGCGCCTGTTGCAAATGACGCGCTGGTAATTCCGTGTGTGCTGGTGATGCTGTGTGTGATGCTGGGGATGCTGGCTGTAATGTTGGAGATGCTGCTTGGTGGTGTTGGCCATTCTTTGTACCTGTTATGTGCATTTCATATTGCATATAAGCATTTGTGGCATGCAGTTTTGTGTGGGTATGCATCTAGGAAAGTATTCGAAATGCATACGAAAGGCATGCAAAATGAATGCTCCAAACAGTTTTTTTGTTTGCATTTTGTAAATGTTTGTTTGCATTCTTGACATTGGCTTGAACCCCTTCCAAATGCATTCAACATGCCTACAACAGAAGACTACAAGAACACAACATGCAGTTTTGTGTGCATGTTGTATGGCTTGTTCTTCTGCGTTTGTATGCATTGTCTCTGCATGTTGTATGCAGTTTGGCAACTATGCCAAAAAACATACAAAAGGGCATGCGCAATTTGTGTATGCATTGTGTTTGCATTGTTGGCCCTGGCTGTTTGCATTGGGCATTGCTGCCTTGCGACTACATTTTGTATGCACTTTGTTCGCCTTCCAACTGCATGTTGTTGGCTTTTCGTATGCGTTACGCAGGACAGGCAGGAGCATCCCGTGCATGCTGCATGCATTTTGCCTGGTTTTGGTATGCATTTTCTATGCATATGATTTGCCATACGCCATGCGTGCAACATGCATACAAAAGGCAAACGACAAGCGCAGCATGCAGCTTTGTGCGCATTTTCTGCGTTTCTGATGCATGCGCACGGTGGCTGTATTGTATTTTTGGCTCTGGCATCGCTATCTTGAGACTGCTCGTTGCATGCACTTTGTATGCACTTTGTATGCCTTCAAATTAGATTTTTGTTTTTTCGCGGGACGGGTGCATTTCGTGTATGGTGCATCCTTTGATTTGCATTTGTATGGATTTTGTATTTGGATGCCTTCCACACACATACAACAGGCACGCACTTTTGAGTGGATGTTGCATGCGTGTTTGGTTCTGGCGTGGCATGCGCTTTCCGTGGCAACACGCCTTCAATAGGCATAAACTGGGCATACAACAAGCATGCAACATCCATTTGTGAGTGCATGTATTTGCTGTATGCCTTTGTATGCAAACTGTATGCACATCGTATGCAGTGTGGGCATATGAAGCGCATACAAAAGGTATGCGACATGCGCGCACATGTTTGATGATGCTTTGTGTGCTCTGGCTGTATGCATGTTTGGCTCTGGCATGGCTACCTTCAGACAACATTTGGTATGCGCTTTGTATGCCTTCAACCTGCATTTCGTTTGCATTGTTTTAGCTACAGCAAAGAAGGAAGTATTCGGATTTCTGGCAGCTGCCAGACTGGCTGTTCGGTTTGACGCCTAGCAGCGCATCCTCAGGGTCCGTCCTCCCGAGATACGATCCCGACATGGAATTGCGATCTGGCAGCTTGGCATGCGATTTGCCACCCAAACGGCGCAGCTGCCAGTTCGTAAAGCTAACGTTTTGCTCGAACTCAGCGAAGCAAGGCCGTGCTTTAAGATTGAATGGCTGGTCCCATTGGTGGACATCATGTCCCGCGAAACTGCGCCATGCAAGGCAAACTGTTTGGATTGAGGTGGTGAGGGAAGAACAGGGCGACGACGCACCAGCATATGTGGTGTTTGCGTTCTGATTATATGCAACACCAGAACGATTTTCCCGGCAGTTGGATTGATTGCATTGTTGTTTGTTCCCTTCGCCCACCGGACCAGGCGTGCCCGTTGTCGATTTGGCGGCTTCCTTTCAAAAAAGGCGAGCAAGGAAAGCTCGTGTTCCGCTTCTTGCATGCATCTTGTTGTGCGTGGCCTGCTGAGCCGCAAGTTGGCCACCCGGCTCAAAAATGAGCGACTGGGCGGCGTTTGCCTGAGCGTGCTGAGGCGTCAAGCCCCAGGCCACTTTCACCTGTCCAACAAAACACCAGGAAAAACCATGCGCAGCGATGCCTTGCATGGATGTGCGCCAAAGCGCGCTGCTGTGCAACTGCACGTCCGCCTCGTGAAACATGACGTGCCACAAGCTGGCAAGACGTAACGGGATGCTATCGGTGAGCTGTTGTTTGTTCGGGTCGCGGGACCACGGATGCGTTTTTGGAGGCCAGGTGCTTGCTTGAGAAGTTGTGGGGTGCATGAATCGCTTTTGTTCTCAGGCGTTGATTGGGTGGGCTAAGGCCTTTTTCAATGTTTCCAAGCAGGTGCTTGCATTCGCAGAGCCGCATCCGCAAAGCCTTTTTGCCAACTGATTGGCTCCACGTGTTTCTTGAGATGTTTCGTTTGTGATAAAGGGGCGGCCCGCCTGCCGCCCGGCTTGCCGCTCGCCGCAAGGGCAGTTGGCGCTGCTGAGTGTTGCCATGTTGTGGACGACGAGCGCGCCAGCCAGCTTTTAAAGCCACACGGCCGGGGGTTCGTCGCATCGCGGCCAGTGACTTTCTGCGGCGCCTAGTTGCTCGCTGCGACGTGCTACTTTTCTTAAAAAATGCAAGGCGCGCCATTCCAGTTTGGTTTGGGCCACGCGTGCTGGTGCTGAAGCACTGTGCGCTTTGGACTTCGTCAGCCTCAAGGCCGCTTTGCCCCACATGATATCCCAAGGATCAAGGCGACTCCTTGATGCCACCGCTATTTTGTTTTGGCGCTTGCGCAGCACGACGCGACAGCACCAGGTGCAACCTAGAGAGCCCTTCATGGATGATATGTGTGCCGACGTTGGCAATGTCTACGCATACACATTGCCGGATGTTGGTACGGACACGTGTTTGGAACGTCGCTCCTGCCGGAATCCAGTTAGTGGCGAGTTCATCGCTGACCATGCAGCCCTTTTCGACCAGCTTTCTCCTGCTTGGCCGTTGCTCCTTGACGGCGCCTGCGCCCGTGCCTATTACGTCTTTGCCCCCCACTGCCTGGCCAGTCTCCATGCCAGCGTGTGCCTGCGATGTGTATTGCCACGGTGGCGTAGCAGTGTCGAACACGTCCGCCCATGTTCTCGCAAGAAAACGCCAGAAGGTATCCCCTGGAACACCCAGGGGGTCGTTCTTCGGCCTGGCTCAGCCGGCGTGATGCGCAGCGGCGGAGGCCGTGCTCGCGTGCGCGTCTTCAGGCGGGCCTGCGAGCGGGCCTGCTGAGCGGGGGGTTTGGCCGGGTCGCAACCGCCTTGGCGACAGGACGGCGCCACAAAAAAAAAAAACAGGAAAAAAAACAAACGCAAACTGTTTCAGCAACGTGGTAACCAACACGCGGCTCAGGGTCCCGACGCTCGAGGCTGGCGGGTGCCGCCCACATCGCTTCGGTGCTGGGTGAGAAATTGGTGCGCGCGGGCGGACGAGGATTGTTTTTGCACGCAGCGCTCTTCAGCTGCCAAACGACCTGCCAGCGCGCGGAGTTCGCAGCGCTTTCGCGCGCAGCCCGCAGCAAGGCGAGCCAATCACATTGTTGGAGGGCGACCACTCTGGAGCGCGCATCAACACAAAAAAACAAAACATAAGTTTGTGCGCAGGCTGCGGGGTTCACGGGTTTACCAGCCCTTCACCTAGCTGCGCTGCGTCTGGCTGGCAACGCGCTGGTAGCTGCTTCCGTGCCCGTCCACGAACAGCCGGTTTGAGCTTAACATCCTGATCAAACTCATCACGGTTGCGCTTTTGCTGGGCAAGCTCCATGGCCAGAACTGCTTTTGCCCAAAGCCATGCACAGGACTCACGGGCCTTCTCAACGCGATGCTTCATTATGGGGCACTTCTCAAACTCGTCAATGAGATGATTGAAAACATTTTTTCCTTGGGGAGCTCATCAAAAGGTATCGCACGGATAATGTAGTTGTGCTTCTTTCGGAATGCCTCGATGTCTGTTACTGACTGGCCGGCAAGTTTCAACCCTAGAAGATTGCGCTCTCCGAAGATGCCGGCCCGGTCGCGCTCCAGCTGAAAATGCTTGAAGCTTGAACGCAACATCACGCGCCCAGTGGGCATTGTATCCGCGGTGTTCCGTTCGTGCTCCACAATGTTATGGAACAACAACCCAAACTTGCCTTTTTCAACAGCGTGGCGGCTATCTCACGGGTTGTGCGTCGGGAACGTGTATCTGCCCTGAGTTGTTCCTCGGCAATCCCGAGCCCACAGATAAAGCTCGTCATCGGTCGTCTTTTGCAAACGTTGAATGGCCATGAGGACTTGATTCGCGTACCCACGCGCCTGACCGGCGTTCTCTGGCGGAAGCGGAAGCGTTAAATCCTTAAAGTGCTTGATGCGAACCACGCTTTCCTCATATGAGGCCGGACCTGATGCGCTTATAGCAGCACCCCCACTACTTGCATCTCCTGCTTGATTACCTTGTCCCTGCCCCCCATTCATGGAAAGGGAGGGGCAGGCGGTATCATCATGCGGGCCACCAGAGACTCGGCATGAAAGGGTAGGACCCTCGTCGCCGGATTCATCTGAGGATGTGTCGGAACTTGCCTCCGAGGGTGCGAGTGAGTGCTGCCGCGTTTGTGGCCAGATCGGCATTGCAACGTGCGCATCAAGTTTCGTTCATTGCTGATCAGGCTGCCAATGTTGCCCTTCACAAGCACCGAGCCGCGGACGAGGCCAGACAAAGGCTAGGGGAGGTTGCTGCTGTTGCGCAACAAAGGGAGCAGACCTTTAGACAATAGGCAACGGAACTGACATACCAAGCCCAGCGTCAAACGAGCCCGTGCTCAGACCGCGTTAGCTGAACAAGGTGCACCGCATTCTTAACAGGAAACCCAAGGCCATGTTCAACAGGTGAGGCAGGAAGCCGAAGGCAACATGCTAGGCATGAAGCCCAACAAGCAAGGTCGGCCGCAGAAGCCGAAGTGCCCAGGTTGAGGCAGGAGGCTATTCAAGAGATTTCCTCACGGGAACAGAAGATCCTCCAGCAAAGCAAAGTGATAGATACATTGGGGAGTGAAAAGGTTTTGTTGTCGCCGACCCTGAGGTAGCGCCACATGCCCCTGTTGGTTTCCTAAAGTCCTTCGCCCCCCCACAGCCCGACATCAAGTCAGATGCCAAGCGTGCGCAAATCCAGGATGGTGATCCACGTGCACAACCACAAGGACCACCGGACGTCGCTCGGACTCAGGATGTAAGGGGTCCTGTAGACGTACAGGCGCAAATGTCCTCTTTAACTGAGCTGGTCCATCAATTTTCAAAGTTAGTTGAGGCCCAGGTCTTCAAAAACCCTGCTTGAAAGGGGGCCCCCGGGCACCAGGGGTAATCACGTCAAGGCCTCCCCACGCGGGAGGCTAGGCTAGGCGTGCGCGGAAAGCCGGCAAGCACGTCACTGAAAGCGGGCGCAGGGCCGTCCAGGCAAGACAAAGCCAGCGGAAGGCAAGGCAGACAAGCTGGCAGCAAAGGCCTGCATGGCGGCAGCAGTCAAGAAGCCAGACCAGCGGTGGACTAGGGCGGCCTGGCAGGCAAAACGGAAGGTCGCAGGGGTGTCTCTGGCTTTGGCCCGGGCAAGCTGCCGCAAGAAGTCGGCAGTCTCGGAGCTCCATCGGCCACCAACTTCGACCCCAAGGACGGCCAGGCGGCACCGGGAGGAGGAGCTCGGGGTAGGTCCGCTCCTTCTGACGCCGCGCGCCAAGCAAAGCAACGGGCCGCGCCAAGTCACGGCGGGAGCGCGGAACGGCATCACGCGTGAGGGGCGACATGATGGTCGTGTCGACTGCAAGCTGGGCTCCGTTCCACAGGGGCAAGCCGTGAGCAACGACTTCGGTGCGCCTGTCGTCTAGGCGGTCAACAGGGGCATTCAAATCGCGTACAAGGCGCCGGCCTCGCGGCAAATCCGCGCAGCAGCGCGCTCGAGAGGGCAGCCGCGACTGCGCAAGGCACCTGGCTGGGGGCAAGCTGCAGGATGGTCGCCAAAAGGGTCGAGAAGGCGATCGCGCTGGCAGCTGCGGGCGGTAAAGAGCAAAGGCAGGGGCAAGCGCCGCAACAAAAACACGCGGAACAGCGCAGGAGAGTAGGCAAGCTCCGGGCAGCTCGGCACGCTGGTGAAGACACGGCTGCTGTAGGGGTTAGTTTGCGAAAACAAAAGTGCCTGAGAAGCCGGGTCGGTCTGGGCGAGGACCTCATCTTGAAGCTGCCAGGAGACGGCCTCGGCGGCGGGGGGCTGCCACCCGCGGAGGGTGGGGCCAGCGTGGTCCAAAGCGTGAGCAGAAGGTGGAGGATCGGCTCCGGGCTGCAGGAGCGCCTCCCACGAGGGCCCAGCAAACCCCGCCTCGGCAAGTTGGGCCTGCGCAAGCAGGAGGGCATGACAGCTTCGGGGAGGCACTGGGCCGGGGGCCTGCAGCAAGCGAAGGACGGAGGCCGCCAAGTCGGGCGGGCACTTGACTGTTTAGGGCCGGCAACACATCAGCCCAGGAACCCCAAAACGCTGAGGGGGCAAAGGACACAGCACTGCGCAAGCCGAGGCCACCTTGTGCCAGGCAAAGGGGCCGCACCAAGGAGATCGGACAGGCAAGACAACACAGCCTCATCGTGCGAGGCCCCGAAAGCAGCCGTCAAGCAAGGGGGCAGCATGCGAAGGACGTGGCCGCAGCGAGGGGCAGCGCAAAACAAGAGTAGCAACCAGGCACACTGGAGGTCGGGGATGGTGCGGATGGCTTGCAACAGGTTGTCCTGTTTGGCACGGAGCTGATGCAACTGAGCCGCAACAAACTCTGGGTCGCCCAGCGAAACCCCTAACCACTGCCTAGCGCCCGGATGTTTGGAGGTCGTTCCAGCGTGCAGCCGGATCCGGCAGTGCGTCTGAAGCTGAGCAGACAAGGTGTCGAAAACAGGGCGCACACGGTCTGGCGAGGTGTCGGCATAGATATCAACGGCGTCGTGGCCAGCATCCTCAATGGCTTCCAACGCAAGCCCTAAAGCGAGCCGAAGCTGCCCCTTCGCAAAAGGGGGCGGGGATTGCAAAACAAGGACCTTGCGGGACAAGCACTCGGACAAATCCACGGCATCAAGAGCCCGCAAGGCCGCTCGGATAGCGGCGCTGTGCAGCCGGGGTGGCTCCTCGGGTTGACAGGGGCACTGGCCACGTCGCTGGAGGCGGCCTCAGTGGGTGTCCCTGGGCGAGGTGGCGGCGGAACGGACGGGCCCGCCACAGGCGCATCGGGAAGCACGGCAGGAGTGATGGGGACTGTGTCCGCGCCGAGTAGGGAAGGCTGCCGCCGCCGGGGCGGGGGCGGGGGGGTGCGCCGAGGAGCGCCGCCCGCCGGGATGGGCAGCGGGGAGGCCGAGCGCTGGGCAGCTGGGCGCGGCGAGGGGGGGGGGGTGGCCCGCACGGTTGCAAAATCCAGGGCGGGGGGGGGCAGGGCACGGCGCAGCAGAGCTCGCAGGATCGGGAAATCCAAGGCGGGGGGGAGCAAGGGGGGCCGAGCGCTGGGCAGCCTGGTGTGGCAAGCAGGTTCTGGCCCGTAGGTTCGGAAAGTCCAGGGCGGAGAGAAGCAACGTGCTGAGCAAGCTGGCTGGGCAGCCATCCGGTCGCCCAAGAAAAGCTGCAGCAGCGCCTCTTGAGCGAAGGCGGGTGCATACCCATCCGCGGAGGAGAGGCGTTCAAGAGCCCACAGAAGAGAAACGGAAGAGCCAGAGGGAAGAGCCGCACCGTCAGAGATGACACGCTGCAACGCAGAGGCCCCAGACAGGAGAGGCGGCCGCGAGCCTAGATGGGTCGGGTGCTGGCGCTTGTGGGCTATACACAAGGGGAGTTGCAGTAGAGTCTGAATCAGGTTCCTTTTCAATGGGAGCCCTACGCGGAGGCGATCGCGGCTGCGAACATCTCTTGATGAGGATGCCCTGGAACCTACGGGAACTACGGACCTTGCGGGTACCAAAACATCACCTAGTTCAGGGTCTTCCTTATCAGATTCTCCCCCAAGGGTTGACCTTGACCTATCATCCGAAGGTAGGAAATCCCTGATGCACCTTTCACACAAGGCCAGGCTCACGTATGCTGACACACCGTGCTTCAAGCTGCGCGGAGGCTGCAGCATTGCCAGGTCACCGAAAAATTCCGCGACCGCCCCTTGCAGAGTGGGGGCGGTTCCCAACTTCCTCGAGGTACTCTGCTTGGTCGAGTACCTGGCAGGACGAAGCGTGCGTCGGTGCTGGTTGAGGTACTCGTGGAGCTCGTGCAAGGCATCGTAGAGCGCGCGATTGGCGTCTCGTCGCCCGACACCGATGCCTAGGGCGCCTGCGGTGCAACACTCCTTGAGGACGGTTGTCGTCAACGATCACACACGCCCCCAGCTGCGCTAAAGCTGCAGCCTTGCCGGATTGCCCAACTCGTTTCCAAGTCAGGACAAATTCCCCAAATGGAGGTGTGCCCAAGCTGTCGATGGCGTTGTTGCACACGTGGGAAAATTGACCGGCAAAACGGAGGGTGTTCTCCCGAGTGTCTCGGGACTGGCAGTAGCTGACAATGCGGAACTCGATGGGGTAGTGACTGCGGTACAGTTTTGAGAAGACCTTGAGCAGCCACTCTTTTGGAGCCCCGTCAGCCTCGACCGAGATGTCGAGGGTGTTGTGCCAGTCCAGGCAAACCACAATGGGTTGCCTCGCCTCTGGTTGAGGCGCGCCGAACTGTGCCCCGTCGCCGGGGGCAGAGCCTTGTGCTGCTGCAGTTGGTGGCTGCTTGACCGGCAAGTTGGGCGCGGTGGAGCCTTGAACCTCACCTGTGGTGGTGGTGCGGGTGGAGCCGCTTGTAGGCTTTGGGCGGCGTCTTGGGCCGTCTTACCCTGCTGAGCGATCTTGGGACCGATGTTGCGCGTTGAGCTGCAAGCCCTAGGCACTGGTGCTGGGGGTGCAGCCTTCGACGCAGCGCGATCCGCAGCTGCCTGGTCGAGTACGCTCTGGCGAGCCAGGCCGAGAGGACTCATCGACAGTCGGACTTGAAGTTTGTAGCTGCCGTGAGGCCACCAACACCCGCTTCAGGTCGATGATCAGCGGCTCGGGGTCCTCGCGACTGGGTTGCGTGGCGGGGCGGCAGCAGCGGCAAACGCAAGCAACGCAGCAAAATACATCGGAACGTGTCATCCTGAGACGCGAACTCGTCGCGAGTTGGCAGCGCTGTGATGGCAGCACCGCTGCCTGGCCCAGGTTGGGAGCTGCGTGCGGTCATGTCGCTGGACGGGCGCGGCGGGAGGCCGGCGTGCGCCGCAGGCCCTGCCGGCCAGCGTGAAATGTTGTCAAAGGCACCAACCACGTCTACACTGAGCACAGTGGCGGTCCAGCGCACAGGCCGCGCACACCGCCCAGGCGAGGGACTCGGCGCCTGCTCGCGCCTGAAGTGCGTATCGAGAGGCGCGCAGGCCGCGTGGACGGCGCCCACGTGTTGTTGCGCGTCACTCATGACCAGGCCACGCACGTAGCTAAGTTCTGCGCTCAGTCGGGCACGTGCTGCATCTACGATGAAGAATGGGTCGCACACGACAAGGGAGACCTGCTGATGCCGGCCCTCTAAACTTGCGGCTGCCGGCCCATTACGCCCTCGGGCAGCACCAAGCGCTATTCCGAGCGCACCAAAAGTTACACCAGCGAGGATCTTTATGGCAGGGGCGCCCTTTGGCAAGCTGCTGACAAGAAATCCGGGTTCGTCTGGCTTCAAACCTAAAACGGCCCAGCGCAGGAATAGGAGCCCTCGCGAAACGCCCACGTCATCCCAGGGCTGCAGCTCCCACTGTTCAGGGAGGCGCGCAAGAGCTCCGACCTAGCCCTGTGGCAGGGGGCATTGTTCAGCCGATTGTTGCACTATTTTGCGTTTTGTGGCTTGTCCAGTTTCCATTGCAAGTCTGCGGTTTACAGGCAGTCGGACCATGCACGTGGCATGCGACCCACAACGCAAGCTAGCTGCAACCAAGATCTGAAACCAACAGCTTTTGCAGCCAACAATATGGACAGGGAATGCATCAAGGGTTTGTTGCTTTCTGTGTTTGAGACCTATTGCCTGCCATTGTGTGAATGAGAGTGCGAGGCCGGGTGTTCTGACTTGTGCTATCGTATGGCGTGCGCGGGTTTCCTTCAGGTGAGCCGCTGGCCATGCTGGGCGCGTGATGTGTGCCGCTTTTCCAGGCAGAGGGTTGTGAGGGCAAGCGTTCCTGCCCATGGCTTGGAGTGGATGTGTGTGATTCATGCCAGCAACACAGGTATGAAACTTGCGGCCAACTCAAACCTGCACAAAACCCTTCCCCTCCCCCAACTCCCCCAACTCGCCCCCCAACACGCACCCCAACCCCAACCCCCCTCAACCCAACTCTTCAAGGGTATCCTATCCTCGAAGCGAACCGATGTGGATCTATTCCGGAGAGTTCCAAGTATGTTGATGCTGGATAAGCCCTGGTAAACTGATGTTGCTCGTTTCCAATTGGCTGTAGCGGTCATAGTCGTACCAAGTCGAGGAACCATAGCCCTTCCATCCAGGTTGATCGTAGCCGTCACCTTTGTTGTAGCTTCCCCAGGTATTTTCCCTGCTCCGTAGCTCTCTGGGTGTCTCGTTGTTTGCTCTTGGATCGGCTTCGAATGTAAACCATGCGCGGGCTGTGTGAATCTGCATCACATGGACCATTCAGAAACATCTCACTGGTGATGTGCTTGAAGCGCTCAGCTGAGGTCACCTGATAAGATAATCGGAAATGATCAGCGTGGTCTCGTGCTGCATGTTTCCTTCCGTCATGGTGCTGCATACTCAGATCTTCGAAAGCGATTTTGGATGTCGGTCTTTACCAATCCAAATGCAAACATCATCATGCAATCCGGAAATGTTTGGTCACATCCAGAACCCGTTTTCACGTAAAGATGGTGACGTACAATTGCCTTCATCGTGCAGGATGTAGCCGCGGCGTATTTTTTTGATGGGGTTCCACGTGTCCTGGTATGTCTGCATGATGTGGTTGATCAATCCAAATTCCGGATTATAGATTTATTGCAATCGGCTGTAAGTGTTGGCGGATTTGTTTGCGTTGCCAGTGATTGCATCGCATTGGTACGTGGTCACGAGTGGCATGATTCCGTTCGGAGTCTCGGATGATTTCGGAACTGCTCCTCGGAACTCGTTACTTTGGTCGATCTGAATCACCACAATTTCCTTGTTGTGTCCCTGGACATATGAGGGAGAACAATCTGCTTTTGAGAGGATGAACTGAACTATCTGTTTTCCCTTGGACTCATCAAGGGGGGAAATACTTGCAGATGGATTCTGCATGTATGATGGTTCTTCTCAACATGTCGATCTGTCTGTTGTGACATACCGTTGGAATGATATCTGATCCGTAATCCTCCGGAGCTGCATTGGCATGGCAGCAAATACTGTTTGTGTGCTGTCCATATCCTTGGAATGTAGGAGCCCACCAAGCATCGAACCGTGCCTTTAGCCAGAAAACCTTGTCTCCCTGGTCTCCCTCGTGTTCTGGAACAAAATTGAAATTCGTTCGTGTTCAAGAATGGTGGAGCATTCCTGGCTGGATGTAGCTCAGGAATTTGCTGTGCAAAAATGGATCAGGATGATCGGATTCCTTCAGGAGGTAAATGGTCATCTTTTTAGGCTTGTTCGATGTGATCCATTTTGATTGGTGGATGGAGGTGGGGCCTTCATTGTTGGCCTTCTGGACAATGGTGCCCGGTTGTCGCGGTAGTTGTCGGACTCTGTTTCCTCATCGATGGCGCCCTGGGGCGATGCCTTGATTTTCGGTGTCAATCGAAGCGCCGTGGATTCATCGGTATGGCCTTCTGCTTTGGCTGAGAGCTTTCTCCGAGGAGTTGCTCTGCCCTCTTCTCTTCTTCCTCTGTGTCGGATTCTTGCACCGCAGAGTCGGGTTGCCTGGTCCATGTCGACATCCTTGGTTGCCTGAGCGTTGGATGGTGCAGGCTATGCATGTCTTCTCATGAAGGGGCCAGAATCTCAGGCCAAGAGGGATGCTCTTGATGGTTCTGACTACCGCCAACGGTGATGCTGCCTTGGATGCGCACCTGGAGAATTGGTAACCAATGTGGAATCCGCGATTGTAACCAGTTCATCTGACCTAGAACACTTCTGTGCGCAGTGTGCGTCTGTGGCGTGAGTGGAGTGTCATCTTTCAAGTTCTTGTCGAATGCAATCTCCTGAAGTTCGTCAATGGCAACGTTCTGGTGAACAACCGTGCTTGTCGTCATGCTTCCATGGGATGCGTTGTCCCACGAAAAGGCAATCATTCTTATCTTCGGAACCAACTTGGAAATCCTTACGAAGTCGTCCCATGATCTCCTTCTCACACACACTAATCCGTATGAACGGAGTGCCGAATCTAGGATGTTCACCATCTGCGTGGTGCATCACTCAGCCCGTACACAGGCTTCTTCATGCGAGCACCAATGTGTGGAGGATATCCCATTTCAGGACGGATTTGGCAAATGATGTCGCGATTCTGATCATATGCTTCTCCTTGGAAAAATGCAAACTCATGTGAAAGATGTTCCAGCCCTTGTTTGCGGCCGCTTGGATTGCTAGGCAGAAACCACTCCTGGATGCAGCAGGACTGTCTGTCTGCTGATCATTCTTCTGCTTATCCTGAAACCCAACGAGCCCGTCCTTGTGTCGCTTCGGGGTAAGAACCCAGCGACCAGTGACCCAGTTTCTGACCTGAATCTGTGTGTCAACCAGGTCAAACACTTCATTGTCAAGCCAGGATTTGCAGTCAAGATGCTTAGCCTCGAGAAATTGCTTCTGATAGGCTCTTATCTCTTGGCGTTGCTTCCTTCCGCTTCTTCCCAATGAGGGCGGATGTGGTTGAAGCCTTCAGGGATTCTTGCTTGGATGAGTACAAGACTAAAAGTGCTCGGTCATCGTCGGTCATGTTCTTGCACAATTGATCAACATGATTCTTGTCTGTGTATTTCTGATGAGAGAAACACATCTGTAGGATGGTTTGAAGGTCCCTTTCACACGTCCAAGAAGGACAGGGCTTCAATGTCTCGGAACCCTGTTTTGTTGGCACAGATCGTCATGAGTGACCAATGTGCTTCATCGAGAACAAGGTCGGCTTCCTGATCATCGTATGGCCTCATCCTCTGAGAGTTCGGAGTTGCCATCTTCTTGGTCAGAAAATCAAGGTTCTCTGTAAACTTCCAGTGCCGGATGAAGTTGGAACATGAGGAATGAGCTCGGCCTCACTGTCGGAATGCATCGGCAAATTTGCTGGATTGTTCGGATTGAGATTAGAGGAAGCTGCAGGTTCGTTTCAATCTGGATTCTTACCTGGTTTCTTCTTCCCAGTTTTCTGCTTCTTTGATGGACTGTTTCCTCTTGCTCAAGGTGAGGTAGTTCAAGCTCTTCATTCTTATTTTCTGCTTCAGGGTTCGTCAGGATCGCTGGAGGTGAAGGTACCACGACAGTCGGAAGAATCGCTTGCAATGCCTGCGGCTGAGACGGCAAAGAGACATCACCCCCCGGTCGATTGAGTCCACTTGAAAATGAAATGGACTGTGACTCCCGCAAGGCTTGTCGTGAGGCGGCAGCGGTGGATCTACTGAACTGTCTGGCAAGACACCTGATGATCGGGTCGATCATGCTGATCAGGCTCACCTTGGAGGATCCTAAGGTGGATCCGACATATGCGCGTTCGGTGGAGTGGAGGTCTTGGATTGGGGATGGGATGGTCCAGTTGGTCAGGTGGCGGCGTTTCGTCAGGCTGACGTGGTTCATCGGGCACCACAATCAGCATCAGCGAGTGATGAACGGAGCAAGTCGGGTTGTAATCCTCCCTTGCATTGTGACGTAGGCAAGACTCAAATTCTATTCAGTTGATCAGGGCGCCGGAACGCCACGCATGCATCGTCTGGAGGTGATGTAATAGGCATGTTAATGCCAATTGTGTGGACATATGCCGTGCGTGCAGCGTACTGGGTGGATGAGATGCATGTTTTTCACTTCTTGCAACCATTCCACATGTCTTGACATCGCCGGTCATTTGGATCCTGTCGAAAAATGTCAATTTCAGTGCCCGGACAGTACTGCCTCACTTTTGGACTAGGGAATCGCGGATGTCCAGTGGCTGAACATTCTTGTTGAACGGGAGGTCTTGAATCTTAACAGCGTCGCTGCTGCTAGTCATGTTGAACTCCTTGTGAATGGCTCCCATTTCCTTCCTGAGAAGGTCAATCTGCTGATTGGTGAATGTCCTCGAGAAGGTACACTTCGTTGTCTGCAGGTGACGCAGAATTCCTGACAGATCTGGTAAGGGTAAACCTGTGCCAGCTTTGTTCTGAAAGTGCCAGGATTTCCTTTAAGGTGCTGATGCTGATGCTTTACCATACTGGTAACATTCTTACACTTCCGAAGAATCGGTCTCATTACCTCGATCGGGAGGTAAGCAATGCATGAAGCTTGCTGGCTTACAACATCTGAGTCCGGATTCAGGATCTTTCAGTCCGTACGCGCAGAAATGAGAATCTCCCCACCAGATCACTGACGGATCTGAAAAAAGTTGCTGCGCGCAATGAACGTACCAGATCTTGGGTGTCTGAGGATTTTCGATGATGAAGTATCTTTTGTGCTTCAACTCATAGAGCGCAATGGATGCCACCATTGGCATGAAGCGCTTTCGCTTCTCCCACTTCTGTTGGTCCTGTTGGATGTTCTGCGTATTTGACCATGGTCCACAAACTGGTGCCATGAGGATGAGATCGGGTGCTTGTTCCCTGATGATCTCCATGACCATGGCTCGTCCCTTGGATGTCATTACGTCAAATCCAGTGCGGATGTCTATTGGTGTCCCAACCTTCAGACCTGTGAGTGCGCAGCATTGACTGAATCTGGCACTTCCTGCAAAGATTTTCAAGAACGTGGATCTTTCCTTTTCTTTCACAATTCCAATGCGCCTCTTCAGGAATGGATGTCATATCTTCCACGAACATGTTCTCTGCAGGTCTTGGTGCTGCAGGCTTGGGAGTCGCAATGCGTAATGGCTTGGAGGTTGATGGCTTAGGAGCTGGTGTGAATGACACCTTCTTCTTGGAATCTGTTGAGGAACCACCTTGTTGCTTCTGCAAGGTTTCTTGCTCATCTGGCAAGCAAAAATCAATTCCGGGTTTCTCAGGAGGGATGGTCTCATCCTTCCTGACCTTCGTCATGTTGACCTTGATGAGTCTTCCAAGGTCAAGTCCAACCATTGCTCCTTCCAGAGAAATGATTTTTCCTCCTTTCCTTCCCTCAGAACGAATCTTGGATTTGTCTTCCTGCCAGTAAAATTCCGTATCATTCACCTGTAGAGGTTTTGAACTCATTCGGAAATTCTGAGCAAGGTCTCTGCGGATGTCTTCGGATTGACGAGCTTCATGGAATGCTTGTTTTGACAACTGCTTTATCTGGATGGCTGTCAGCTCTTCCTCATTCCTGTCAATCGTCAATTGAGTTGGAGTTGCGACATCAAGCTGGATGAGATTTGCTGGTCGTCGTCCGAATGCAAGTTCCAATGGTGTTACACCCCCGTAAATAACTGTTTGATTTGTGACAGTTGCAGCTGCCTTCACAAGTTGTCGGTATGTTACCTTCTTCAAGGTTGCAGGTGCCGTGCCTGCCTCGATGGAGCTGAGCATGATCTTCAACTGTCTTCAAGAGTCGAACTGCTGCTTCAGCTTGATTCGGCCATGGTGTGTTCGGTCCCAACGGTCTGATATTGAGGGATTGGTAGAAATGTTCCAATGTTTCCGTCATGAAGGCTTGATTTGGGCTGCAAGTGGTACTGGTCAAAATAGTTCCTGAGGACTGTGATGTTCTCCACTTCTTGCGTGGTTCAACAGCTATTTTGAACGCCGTTGGGCGAGCCAGTGTCAAACGCCGTTGGGCGAGCCAGTGTCAAACGCCGTTGGGCGAGCCAGTGTCAAACGCCGTTGGGCGAGCCAGTATCAAACGCCGTTGGGGGAGCCAGTGTCAAACCCCGCTGGGCGAGCCAGTGTCAAACGATGTTTGGCGAGCCAGTATCAAACACCATTGGGCGAGCCAGTAGCAAACGTCGTTGGGCGAGCCACCGTCAAACGCCGTTGGGCGAGCCAGTGTCAAACCCCGTTGGGCGAGCCAGTGTCAAAGGGCGTGCTCTTGGCGGCCACCACACCCTCCAGCACGTCAAGGCCGACTGGTCCGCCTTGTTCGCGAGCCGCGTGGTCAGCGAGGTCTGCAGCGCTGCGATGCTGCTGCTGTCTGTAGTGAGCGTTGTCGTTGCTCCACCCAGGATGACAAAACAATGATATGTTCTCCTGTACTTGACAGTGATCAATGAATGTCATGTGTCCAAATGTACCACTAGTTTTGCTTCTGGATGGGTGGACTTCGGCGCGTGAAGAGCGCGGGTTCTTGAATCGAAATTGGTCGGTAGTCATGTGATGATGCTGAAGGTGGAGCTTCTTCAACTCTGCGGGCTTTGACAATCGCTGGTGGATTCTGCCTAAGGCAAGCGGTAACGATGTCGGTTCGTCTGCGAATGGTGCAGTAGGATCTGGCTCAATGGTCGACCGGCCTTTCTTGTCGATGACCCTGTCTGCTGCAGATCCTGAACCTAATTCTTCATCTTGTAGCGGATTGTCTTTGTTCGCCCGGGGTGTAAGTCTCCAATTGTCTTCTAGGATGTCTGGATCTCCGCTCTGGATGCATCAATCATCTCTGGGACGTTCTCGGCTGATGTTGTCAGGATTGATTGGTACATTCTTTCACTCCTGTTGGTGTGAACAGCGCCTTGTGAGGCGTGATGTGCGCAGGATGAGCTGCTTGTTCTTCTTGTCGAGTATCCAATGATCCTGCTTTAGAGACCCAATGGTTTTCGGAGTTGCTGTGTCCTCTTTTTGTCTCGGATGATTTGGATGCACAAACGGCCTCTCTCTCTTGGAGTCATCCTCGGAAAAAAATGATGCTGTTGTCATCATCGTATGCATAAGTTGTGAGGCCTTTTGCAGCAATCTCTCCATGTGATTTCACTCTTGCCACTCCAGCAAGATTGACCAGTGCACGTCCTGTACCGGATACTGGAACCGCTTAAAAGCCTTGCGTGTGATCTTGTCACATTTGAGGTGTGTGCTCAAGAGAATTTCAAATTTTGATGCGAATATGAGGAACTTGGTGTGCTGCCTTCTGTGATTGAAGAAAGTGAGAAATCTGTTTAAGTACACGTTCGTCGAGCCCTTCAGGAAGAACTTCTTCAGCGTGTTCTTCAGGATCTTGCAAAAAGTCCTTCTGTTGTACATGTGGGCGTCTCCAATGCGTCTGCTCTTGAGGAGTGGTCCTCTCTCGGATGCTTCGATTGTTGTGAAGGTCACCCAATCATTTACGAGTTCTTCGTATCTAAACCAGCTGACTTGGCGGTCATCGATAAGTTGAGCGTCTCTGCAGTGAAGCCATGGGATCGGCCTACACTTGAATAGGCTTCCATGAGGGCCGGTGCCAGGGGTATCTTATCCGCGAAGGGAGTCGATACCTTGTGGTAGTAGAGGATCTTTAGGCCCTGGACCTATTCCGGAGAGTTGCAAGTGTCAAAACTGATGGATTGTTTACTGGATAAGCCCTGGTAAATTTGTTTATCCTGAAAGTGGTCCGCTAGCACCTTTGTATCACGGATGCAATGGTTCAGTGAGCTATGTACATCTGAGGTGTGACATGAAAGGCCTTGAGCCAAAATGGCAACGAGTTGCATGGAGATCAGTGGGTCCAGAAAACAAACACAACCCCACCCCCCCCCCCCCAACCCCCCCCAACCGCCCCCCCAACCCCCCTTGTTCACTCGAAGTCTTTCGATCCTTGCACCTTGGTTGGTTGATTGGTTAATTTGGTTTGCTTGTTTTGCTGGGAGGGAAAATGTTGGGCTGGCTTAGAAGGTGCAGAATGTGATCATGAGCCCTTGATGCTCTTGTTCCAGTGGCAATAAGCGACTAGCTGAAGGCTTGCTAGTTTGTAGCGAAGGGAGCTTGGACTCTCGAATGTTTGTTGCCAGCAGGATGCGAGCCTCAAAAGCAATGTTCGGGAAGTTTTGTTGGCACACCCACCGATGATCCAATTTGAGGCTTAGGCATCACCGCGCACAAAGCAGGCAGCCACCAGCAGAATTTAATTTTAAAGATCAACCAAGTGTGTGTTATGACATTCCCCAGCAGCGCTTCCACATGCTGTGCTCAAACAAGAATTTGGGTGGGCACTCGAAACTGCAAATTCAAGCACCCGATCTATTGGAGTAAGGGCACGACGATGGGATGCACACGTGAAGGAATGAGGTGACCAGCAAAACATCGCGAATTTCGGCCGCGCATCCTTCAATTTCAAGCCAACAATGCTGAGACGATGTTCGGAGGAACGTCGGCCAGTGTCGGTGAATGGCCAGGTGTCGGCAGGCATGCTGCGCCGCTGGCTAGGTAGATATATAGCCAGACAAATGGATAGATGAACAGATAGACAGATAGATATGTAGAAATATAGAGAGATAGAGAGATAAGTAGCTGGCTGGCAAGGTAGGTAGGTAAGGCAAGGTAAGGCAATGTAAGGCAAGGCTAGACAGACAGACAGAAACGATAGACAGATAGACACACGGACAGACAGACCAATTGATTGTTGATTTGTCGGTTGGTTGATTGATTTGATCTACAATCATTGATTGATTGGATGGATGGATGGATGGATGGGTGGATGGGTGGGTGGATGGGCGGATGGGTGGATGGGTGGATGGGTAGATGGGTGGATGGGTGGATGGATGCCTGGGTGGATGGGTGGATGGGTGGATGTGGATGGGTGGATGGGAGGATGGGTGGATGGGTGGATAGGTGGATGGGTGGCTTGGATTGATGGATTCACAAATTGGTGGATTGGTGGATTGGTGGATTGGTGGATGGATTGGTGGATTGGATGGATGGATGGATGGATGGATGGATGGATGGATGGATGGATGGACGGACGGACGGTCG
Source organism: Effrenium voratum (assembly GCA_963377175.1). Classification (NCBI taxonomy): domain Eukaryota; class Dinophyceae; order Suessiales; family Symbiodiniaceae; genus Effrenium; species Effrenium voratum. The sequence continues at coordinate 376 of CAUJNA010001326.1, read as the reverse complement.
GTCGGACGGACGGATGGATGGATTGGTTTGTTGGTTTTTTGATTGATTGATTGATTGATTGATTGATTGATTGATTGATTGATTGATTGATTGATTGATTGATTGATTGATTGATTGAGTGATTGATTGATTGATTGATTGATTGATTGATTGATTGATTGATTGATTGATTTGATTGATTGATTGATTGATTGATTGATTGATTGATTGATTGATTGATTGATTGATTGATTGATTGATTGATTGATTGATTGATTGATTGATTGATTGATTGATTGATTGATTGATTGATTGATTGATTTGATTTGATTTGATTTGATTTGATTTGATTTGATTTGATTTGATTTGATTTTTGATTGGATTGGATTTGATTTGA
>CAUJNA010001325.1:0-89991 GCA_963377175.1 Effrenium voratum | reverse complement strand
CAGGCGCGGAGGACCAAAGGAAGAGGCGAGCAGACAGATCGGCAGAACAAAATAAATGAATCCGAATTTTGCTTAAGTGAAAGGAGTCGTTGAGTCGATGTGGTTGTAGGGTGCCCTCATTTCTGTTGCCAGTGATTTAGATCTTGCTTGCAGCTTCCCAACAGATATCCAGACCCATTTTTCCTTCCAACCCGTGTTTCGACTCGCAGTTTTGAATCTGGCAGTATCTGGCAGTTTTGAATCTGCGATGCCAAGGTAATCAAGCAGTGTCAGCAGTGTCACACGGGTACTCGTCAGGCATGGCAACGCAGTACTTCCTCACCGGCCGGGCCGTTGGCTTTGCGGACGAGCGGGAGCCCTTCCGGTTCATCCAAGGGCGCGGGCTGGGGTGGGTGGGGGGCTGCGGGCGGGGCCTGCTTTGAGCAAGGCGGTTGTCGCACATCTCTCGCTCCCAAAATGCCGGTTAAGCGCCAGAGAGATCCACTGTCAGCTTGATATCCAGAGAGTAAATGAGATAAGTCCAAATCGAGAGTCTAATTAATGTTGAATCCAGCCCTGAAACCTGTTCAATCTGGATGGTTCTAGGAAGCTTCAAAGTGACTTTCAACGCACATCTCGGGTTCTGGGAGGCATGTACACCAAAGTTGTTGGGCCCCTCGAAACTGGACATGCTCGGGATTCGCCAGGGTAGAGGAGGTGGTGGCCGCGAATGACACCTTCCTTACAGGTGGCGACCCAAGCTTGAGTTCTACATGGCTGAAAACACGGCACATGGCATGCCTGCCAAGTATCTTTGGAAAGTGCAAGCCTTAGACCCCAAAGTGATGGACAAACAGGCATCCCGTTCGCATGCCTAGTGCTTCCTTCACAGTACTCAACCCCCTTTTTGTTGAGCCGCAGTTGGATGTTGCGCGCATGAGTCTGATGTGAAGCTCATTTGTATGTGTTTTGCAAACTGACGATGAGGCTTAGAATGCCATTGGCAATGGCTCTGTCGTAATTTGCGACCAGACTTGGCTTTCGCTATCGTGCTCTGCGCCCGATGGTCGTTTTGGTCGTTTCGGTCGTTTCGCCATTTCCCTCTTGCTTCGCCCAGTGGCCGGCATGGCCATGGCGCTGGACGGCATCCGCCGCCTCTCCTTCCCGGAGGAGTTGCGCGGGTGTCGTGGCGGGTTGAACGCAAGTCTCTGAATCTCAGTAAGCCCCTCTTCGCAAGTCACCCAACTGCTTACTGGTGCCATGATTATGATGCAAAATACATGTTGAGCTTGGGGACATAACATGGCACAGATGAATGGGCATGGCAAATGGCTTGCTGTTGATTACATGCATCCCTTTGAGTTCTCTGCAGGTGAGACGGCACTTGGCGCGAGAGTCCATGGACTTCAGACACCCCTGGAACGAGCTGGCCATTTTTTTGGTGCGCGAGCTTCGGAGCTCAACTGCACTTGAGGAGAAAGACAACACCATTGCCGGACGCGCCGGCTGCCCGGTATTGTGGGTAGGCGGAGCTCGGCGTTTCGCGCACCCAGGCGGGTCGTTTCAGCAAGGACTGCTTTGAGTAGGTTGAACGCACATTGCTGTGAAGCCCTTTTTGGATGGTTCAACCAAGGGGAAGCAAATTCCCAGCATGCCCAGACAAAGACCTCAAACAAAGGCGAATTGCGTTGCTGAGAAGACGCTTGTTTTGGGTTTCAAGCGGTGTCGACAAATTAAGATGCACCCTTGTATCTCCTAGGACCTGGTGAAGTCGTTTGAATAGATGGAAGTCCCTCACGGATAGAGGCAGCTTGCTGGAAACAGTTGCACGAGATCGTTTCGGACAATGCTCTAACATTTTGCCTCGCAGCTAGCCTGCAAAAACGAACGACTTTCGCTTTTTCTTGTGCCCAATTGCAAGCCTTAGCACATATGATTTGCATTTGTTCCATTGCCAACAGCCTCAACATATATTCCGCATGTTGCACACACAGCATAGACGGAACGGCAGGCTGGTGTTCTGGTGTGGCCTTTTGCTCGCAGTCAACGGCTCTTTTTACTTTGGAAACGTCTGGCAGCGGGACATGACATTGAAGGGCACTTGTCGCGTGGAGAAGCCTTCTTAGATCCTTTCAAAGGTTTGTGCGTCTTTCCAAAGAACTGTGCAGGGGACCGGCCGCTTGGCACGCTGAGGCGCTGAACGTCTCGAACCTCAGCTTTGGGGTGCAGGACTGGGCATCTAGCTGGCCTCAGAGGGATGTGGAGGGCTCCCGTTTGTGAATCGTTTTGGCCAATCCGAAAGCAGGCTTTAAGTGAGTCGCTGCTGGTTAGTCTTTGCAGACCCTTGCTCATTTGGTCCCACACGGCACCAGAGCTGTACGTCTCAACTTTCTGATTGCAGCTTGCACTCGAGACGGGCGGAGGGATGGCCGCCGGTTGGCTCAAGCTTGAAGATTTAGACATTTGGGCACCCCCAAAGGGGGGGCCACATGCGAAAGACATTGAATCTGCCAGCTGATTGGTGACGTCTGTTCAACAGTGCACTGGAGTAGGCGCAGGTTTCCTGTAACGAAGCTCTGCAGCTCCTCCGGAGTTCGATCTTTTGCGGTTGAAGCTTTTTGCACTTGACAACTCCATGTCTTCATCTTCCCATGCATTTTCTGCCAAAGCAGGCTTGCACGCGGTCGCAATGCAGCCTGGAAGCGCTACCAAAGCGAGCTTGCTCTCGGATTTGTTAGGCTTGGGGGACGGTGTTTGGAGTGTTGGGTCAGCCGGTCCTCGGTATTTTGATTGCTTGCGGGGCCATGGTACAGCTCTGAAACGAGCGAAGACTCGGACGGTACCTGGGCGCCACTTTGGCCGTTGAAAACCCGTGTCCAATCACTCCAATTCTGCAAGAGTTCTCATGTTTGTATTTACTTCGCCACTTGCAACTCGCACACTTTCACTGTGAGTTGTTCCCTAGGGCAAGGTGGCCATGGCTACGCATTGGGTTGGCATTCGGTCCGAGCCGTCGCGACGTCTCAGGCCCGCTGTCAGAGTCCCAGTTGTCGGACTCTGCGGCCAGCGTCTTGGGCAAGGAGCCGGAACTGGCCAAGGCGCAGGTCCAAACACTGAGAGCCATTTGGTATCTTGGCGTTTTGCTCAGCCCAATGCCAGCCCACGATTCCCTGCTATGATTGCCGTGGCAGTGCATGTTTTCCCACTAATATTTTCCTATTTTCCTTTAGCACCTTGGCAAGCCTCGCTTGTGGTGGCCATTAGCCAGGTGTCAAGTGGCTAAACTGAAGATATAGATTTTGTTTATGGGTTAGGCTGGCGCAAGATATAGGCTTTGCAGAAGCTGCATAGATGCGGACTTTGGCATGTGCGCGATATCCCAGAGGGCGGTGTGCCTCGCAACAGCGGCATGCCTTGCAGATATGCTTTTGGTGCTTGCAGGAACTTTTTGTTTGCAGAATGTGCGAAAAAGCGCCGCGTTGAAGTAACTCGTTCCTTATGTTTGGACTGAAGGGAGAGAAAGGGGAAGCAAGAGATAGAGAGAAAGAGAGAGAGAGAGAGAGATGCGCGATGCATCATGCTGCCCGTTCAGGCACAGATTCTTGTTAACACTGTCAATCATCTAGATGACACAGCTTTTCTTGGGCTGGGAGCTTCGTGCTATGGCAGCACGGAGCTCCTGAGTCTAAACGTTTGGTAGGGATAAGAAGCATGCGGAAGCTTCGCAGTGAACTGCAACACACAAGTCCTTTTCCCTTCAGGTGCCTCCCAAGAAGTCTGAGCCGGAGCCTTTGGTGCCAAAGGCGCCGCCGCCCAGGCCGGGGAGTCTCAGAGAGTCGATCGGATGGGATGCGAAGCGATGTGAAGGTCAGAGGAGGCCTCCAGGAAGGCCAAGCTGTTCGTGTCCACGACCACGGCCTGGGGAGGCGCATGGGACCGCAACCGTCAGAGACGGCTTGCAAGCAGTGAAGCAGTGAAGCGGTGCCCATGTATGTTGCTTATGTTGGACTCGTCTTTGTGGCGGGCTCTCAGACTTGACAGGGTGGATGCCAGTGACTGCTGCATGCCGTTGTGGAGACTAGGACATGGCCGAGATGTTTAGGACTGTCCCATGAGCCTTGGGAGAAGCGCGACACAGCGGTCGAGGTTTTACCGATCACGATTCACACGTGTCAACAGCTACAGGCGGACAACTTAATGGACATGAAGCTACTAAAGGTCCGAAATTCGAACATCACCCACGGGCGCCTCTCTCGGGCTCTCTCGGCAGGGGGCTCTGGGAGCCGTCGGTGGAGCTCCACGGCGGGCTTCAAGGACAGCCTCACGGGGCAGCAGATCTCGCGGTCCCAGGCCATCTCGGAGCTGGCCAAAGTGCAGCGCGAGCCGCTGAGCTGCTCTTGAGTTGGAGCTCCCCGCATCAGGGGACTCAATGTGCCTCATGCCCATAACGGATAACAGCATATTGTCTCCTCACCAACTGTCCACATGTGGCAAGAAGCAAGGAAACTAGAGGATCACAGTTGGGCCAGTCGCGTGGCCTTAAGCAAGCCTTCTGGCGTGAACAAAAAGGACACTATTTTGGCTCAGCATACCAAGTCCGTCCACCAACTAGTTCTTGGGCAGCTCTGCTGCCAATGCCCCAAGAGATGCATTGGGCGGTACTACGCCGAGGCTTCGCAGGCACAAACTCACAAGTTCTTTGCTTCAGATGCACATTAACATCTGGCCAGTGATGCAACTGGCTCGGCAGCCAGGACTTCAGGCTTAGTCACTTGCGGTCAGTGGCCTGCCTGCCGCATTCTTTGCGCAACTTTTGCAGTGTTGTCACGTCAGAAATTGGCCTTGTGAACTCTTCTTGTCGGTGACTGTCTTGAAAGCTGCAGGTGCCCACCTTGCAGGAAAACAGCGGCCGAAGCCCTCTTGCGCGCACGGCCATCAAGCTAGCGAGCCCCACCAAGGAAGGGTCAAACCTCAAGTCACAAGAGTCGGACGGGCAAGTGGTTCACATGTTGTAGAAGAGGCCCACACAGAAGCGATTGTGCCGAGAGGAAGAACCATCGCGCGGCACCGATCCGGACAGGCCTTGTGCGACTCACCCTGATGTCGCAGCCAGAATCTTCCAAGGCCCTTGAGACCGTTTCTGTAAGGATTTGCTGGCTTCGCCGCCCTGCTGCCGATCCCCGCGCGCTCCCTTTGCTGCGCCAGGAGGCGCGGATAGATTGCGCTTACTTAGCGCAGGAGCTTTACCCACAAAATGACTGCCGCCGCCGCGGGCGCTGCCACTTGTTGCCGCGCCAGTGCCACCGAGGCTTGTGAGTGGATCAAGCAGCGCGCAAACACCATGTTTCCGTTTCAGAAGCCAAGGCGTGCGTCGCACGCAACGCCTAGCAAGCAGTGCTGGGCAAGTCGCAAGACTCAGACATGACGGTTTTGAACTTGCTGGGCTTCTGAAGCACAGCAGGCAGCGCGCGAGCCTGCGTAGCCAAGGCGCAAGAGCTTGCTACCCTCTGCGCTGGCGCCAGACCACTCGACAGTTGGCAGGGATGAGAAGCCTCAGGCAGCGGCGGCTTCCTGCAGCCTTGTGTTCTTTACGTGTGGCCAACGCAAAGGTCTTGTAGCGGCGGCGCCACTGATGCCGCAGACACGACAACGGCAGGGCGGAGGCCGAAATGTCGCCAACGCCCGCGGCCGCAGAGAGTACCTCTATGCGCCCGTCAATGTACTGCGTGTCAGGAGCCCAAACTGCATGCGCTCAGCCGAGAGTGCGAGCAAGAACGCCGCGCAAAGCGGCGCAAAAGGACAACCGACGTTGACAGCCCAACGTTCTCACCCCCAACCTGAGTTCATTACCAGGGCACCGCCGCAGCCGCTACCAATAAGAGTTGTTTCACATATAGCTAGTGGCTGTAGGCGGATCTACTTTGCAACATATTTGGCTGACATGGTTTGGAGTCTGCTGCTGTTTGCCTTCCTACGCTTGCCATCCATTCCTTTGGCGAGCCAGTTCATGAATTCCGAAATATATGGCTTGCCACAAAAACAGCTGGATTGGGATGAATTTGAAAGTGGACATGCTGAAACCTGAGTGTCAGGCGCATTGGCTCGGCTAAAAAGATGGGATATTTGCCGCTGATGTCTCCTTGCTCTAAGGTCTGCTACGCGAATCATGGACTCGCTGACGAGAACGGTGGAAGCCGTAGAATGCGCCGATAGCTTTGCCGCTCGGCATGGATGGATTCCATGGGTAAGGGCAGTTATCAAGACATTGAGCAGTCAGATTGCAACATATGGATCTCTTTTTGAACCCCTTTTAAAGGCGGGCCCCACGGTATAAAATTGTCAACCCCCCCCCCCCCGTAAGAGGGTATTTCATGCCCAATGTGTCGTGGCCATGTTTTGCCAAACATCACAAGAAAAAATGCTCGTTCGCTAATTCCGATAATTTGCAAATTCCAGCACCTAAATAGCTAATTCCGGTAATTCCGGCAAATAATTAGCGGAATTAGCCGATGTTTTTTGCTAATTTTGGCTAATTCCTCATTGAGGAAAATGATAATGATAATGATAATGATGATGATGATGAGGATGATTAGGATAGTGCAGGAAGACATGTTTTCCAAAAGACCTCGGAGATGGAGGCTTAGCGGCTTAACCGGGTAGGAAGTCGACCGAGTGAGCATCATGTTCACCAGCATGTTCATCATCATTATCATCATCACGTTCATCATCATTTTCGTCATCAAGCCCATCATCATCATCATCATCATCATCATCATCATCATCATCATCTTCATCATGTTTCATCATCGTTTTCATCATTATGTTCATCATCATCATCATCATCATCATCATCATCATCATCATCATCATCATCATCATCATCATCATCATCATTATGTTTATCAGCATTTTCGTCATCAGCATCATCATCTCATCATCTCATCATCGTCATCATTTTCATCATCATGTTTATCATCATTATTAATCATCGTTTTCATCATTATGTTCATCATCATTTTCATGATCACATGCTTATCAACATTGTCGTCATCATGTTTCATCATCATCATCATCATTTTCATCATCATTTTCCTCATCATTGATCATCATCATTCGCATCATTATTTTCAATCATCATGGTCAGCAACCAGGTAGGAATTCGACCGAGGTCCTTTGGAAACCATTATGTTCCTCATTATCCTAGTTATCCGAATTATCCAATGTATCCTAATTATGCTAACTATTTAGGATGATCAGGACTCCGCCTTACCCAATTAACCTAATTATTCTAATTAATTATCCTAATTGAATAGGATACTTAGGATATTTAGCATGATTAGGATAATTAGGAAACATATGCTTTCCAAAAGGCCTCTGATGCATGGCCTAAGCTCTGACTATTGGCAATCAGTTTCATCATTATCATCATCATTATCATCATCATCATTTTCATCATTGCGGTCCATTCTCATCATCCTCATTTTCTTCATCATTATAAATGTCCTTTCCAGTTCCTTCCATTTCTTTTCTGTATCCGTTTAGTTCTGTCCTTTCCTTTCATTCCTTTCGGAAGGACGCGCGCCACATTGGGCGCAACTTCCCCTACCAACCCCCCCCCGAAATATGGGTAACATTTGAATTTTGCAAACTCAAATGGGTTCCAAATCAACACGAACACTGGGCCTCCAGCCGTGCTCGCCCAGTCGCGAATGGTTCTCCTGGAGAAGTTCGATAGACATATGGACGCCTCCCGTGAAATGCTGATGCAGCACTCCAAAGGACCGAGGGGGGGAGTGCTCAAAGGAAATATTTGAACCAAACACCTGTGAGTTCAATTGTACAGTTAAGTTGGCAAGTGAAAAGGTGGCTTGTGATTGTGCGCGAAGAGCAGCTTTTCAGACCACGCTTCAGGCATGTTTTGCATTGCAATGCGCTGATAAAGGGCAGAGCCAAGATTCAACAGCATGAAACAAGAGCCCAAGAAGTGCCTTTAAGCGGCCGTCGCTTCTGCTTCGGTTTCGGCTGAGGACTGCTGGGCAGCGACCTCGCAGAGCTGAGGATGAAGAAAACCGAGCGGAAGGCGAGGGATGTAGGGACGGCTGCTTCTGTTTGAACGAAGCCCCATGTTGGGTGGTCTAAAGGAGAAACGTGCAAGTCCACCATTCGGCAGTGTCTCCATTGAAATCCACAAGGCGCCGTTGGCCTTCAAGTTCAAAAAGGCTTCATCGTTCAGCTGGCTCAGTGGGAGTGGTCTGCGGTTCAAGCGCGCTCTTGTGCACTTCTTTGAGGTTGGTTGCAGGCAGCGCGGTTTCGCATCTTATTTTGCCAGCATCGATAGCCATTGAGTCTCCTCACTGAACCAAGCTTGCGTTTTGCCTGTTTCAAGCTGAAAGTTCCGACATGCCCAGACCTCCAGGTCTTGCTGGACAAAGTGTCGAAGCAGAATCGGGCTTACACCATGGAACTCTCGCAGCTTCGAGACCAACTACGCAGCATCGACAGCGCCAGTAGATCCCGGGTTGACAGGACCGGACCTTCGAATCCCCGCCCTTTACTTTTCTGTGGCAATTGGACGATACGACGATACACGTACAAATCATTGTTTGGCAAAGTCAATGGCAAGTGCAGAGGAGAGCTTCTTTTTGGGTATCGGGATGGCCTTTGCTTCAACTTGCTGACAGCTGTTGCACTTGAGACAGCATCATGGCCTAGGCAATCAGGTGCACTACTTGGTAGTGGGAGATGCAAGTTCTCGCTTTTGGGGGGGAAGTTCGCTTGCAGGATCATGCAGGACGTGCAAGCCAGTTGTGCCTCGGCTCCGCAGGTCCCTCCCAGGTTTCCTAGAGACAAGCACGCAGCTTAGAGCAATGCGTCAGCTTCACAAAGCCGAAGAACTAGTTTGACTCCACACGATTTGGGGCTGTTTCAAGGTGCATCTCAGATATAGAGTTTCTGTGATGGGTACAAGTCGAGAGCATCGCAGCCCCTCATTCTTGTGCGCACTTGCCCATAGCCCAGGTCTGCAGGACTTTGGCCGGGAGAGCCAATCATGCAGCTTGGCCGAGTTCTGCGGACTTTCCCCATGGCCTGAGCTCGCAACAAAAAGTGGCAAACATGACAAGTGTGGCAAGGCTTCGGAAAGGTTCCGCATCGTTTTTGGCGAGGCATCCTGTCCTGCGTAGAGCAGAAGCTTCGGGCCGTTTTCGCCCAGCCGCTGGAGCCATTGCCGGTGAAGGCCGCCTGAGTTCTGTTTTTTCCCGTCGATTGTCAGGTTTTGGTCCGTTTTGGTGCAGTTGGTGCAGCCCCATCCCGGTTTGCACGTCTCGTTTGGCCCAGAGCCGCGCTTCCGGTGCCCAGGAGGCCACTCCTATCAAGCAGCCCTCCAGGCCAGGTCCCGAGTAGGGACATGTGAATTGGGCCTGGTCGAGGCACAGGCTTAGAATATCTGGAGTGCAGCAAAGAAGTGATCCCCGGGCATATGTTCCTGCTTGATCGGCTACACGGCCTGAATCTGATAGGCGGTAGGAGGCAGAGGCACATTGGGATTTGAAGAAGCAAGACTTTCGGGAGGTAACTGGCGGCAAAGGGCTGCCTTGATGAGTGGTGGGGAATGTTTGGGAGGGGGTGGCCGCACATGCGGCAGTTCAGCGCGTTGCGCTGATTCCAGGCTGGAAAACTCCTTTCTCAAGGAGCGCGTCAACACTCTCCAGCAGCAGCTTGATGGTGCAGCTTATGATGTGGCAACACCTTGTTCCTAATACCCCCCTGTCAGGCAAGCGGTGTTTTCAGTGCCCTCCACGCTCTTTTGGTCGGGTGTGCTGCCTGGGTGGGCCAGTGGCCCCTGCTCGTCGGTGGTGCGCTCATACCAGCCCCTGGCTGACTGTTAGCTTTGACCTTTGGTGTGCATGAGGGTTGGTGACTGTGTTCGTGGACCCACGGTCGTCTTGCCTGTGCGCCGCTCTTGTAGGGAGTGCTCGTTGTCGTTTGTACGGGCCCTGGTAAGTTCACGGCACCTTGTCAGGGGTGGCCAGTCCGGGCCAACCAGAACTGGCGGGAGGTCAGCCTCGCCCGAGGCTGCAGAACCCAGCAAGCCGCTCACCAACCAATCCTTCTAGTACCCATGAACACTCCTAGTAAGACACGTGGCACCTTTGAACTTGCTGCTGGCGCGCGCTTGAGCCACGGACAAGTGTCATGACTGTTCATTATATTCCAAATTCTCATATTGACAAGTTTCACGGGCTTGGAGCACTCAAGCGTCTTGATGCAGAGCGGCGACCAAGGCAGGTCAAGCTGTTGGAGGAGCAGATCGCGAACTGCCAGCGGCAGCACGCGGTGCTCTTGGCCAAGAAGGATCCGACCGGAGTTGATTCATGCGGCCCGTTGGGAGTTGTCAGACTTGCCACATTTCCCCGAAAGGCCAAGCTTTCCGCGTTCTCTTGGGGCGCACATGTTGGCCGTGCATCTGAAAGATCAGATGACCAACTTGCACTGAGTGAGCACCTAGCCAGCCTGCCAGCAAATTGTTAGGAGAATATGGAGGAGCAATTGAATCAAGCGCGAAATGGTCAGGGACTCAACCAAAGTAGTCTCCATGAGCACGAGTGCAAGCAACAATTGCCTAAGCTGACGTTGTCTTCTCTTTGAGCGAGCGGTTTGTTGCCTGCCAGTGGCAAGTTCTTGAGGCGACAGCAGTTCCGTGAAGACTCTGAGCAGCAGTCGTGCCTCAACTCCCAGCTGGCATGGAACTCCCAGATGACGCACGATGACTGCCCAGCGGACCCAGCTGCGGCAAAGAGCCGTGCAGCGGATTGCATAGGTGGCCGGGACGTCACATGCCAGCTTCGGGTTATCATATCGGTAGACCAACCTAGTAGCTCGAATCACGAGTAGAGCTGCAAGAAAAGTGGATTGAGACAAGCAATTGGAACTGGGGTTGCAAGTGTAGCTGTCTTTGGAAAGAGATCTGAACAGCTAAAACCCTTGAGGGCCACAAAAGCGTAGAGCAAACCTAGGATGCCTTCTTTGACTGCCCAAAGCTTAGCAACAGTGAAACAACTCGGGGAGAACAGTTGTTTGGCTTCTCTTCAAAGCTGAGAGAATCCTGCGCTCCCTGAAGCTCAAGAACAATGTGAAACTGTGAGATCAATTGGCACGCGAGACACAACTCGGCGCCCCAAACGAGTCAACTTGACTCAACATGGCAAGCGGCCAACGCAACCAAGCCGTGTCTGTGTTGGCCTAGCTCACACCACCGAAAGCCTGGGTGAAAGGGAGAGCGGTTTCAGGTTTTCGGCTTCAGGGTTTACAGTCTTGCGTTCAGAGATTGTACATTCGTTTGGCTTAGTGTGGGACTTAAGCCACGCTGTCCACAATGTCCCATTGCGAACACACTTGCACACACACACACAACATACACACCTGCAAGCTTCCGTTGCATGGTACGATGCTCACATCTCCTTGGTATTCTCAGCCGTGCGCAAGCTGCCAAGAATCAAGCGACTGCGGACGTCCAAGGCCATGTCGCAGCCGACAGCCATACTAGCTTGTACCCACTTTCGGTCTTGCTCTAGGAGAGTCGTTTGATCCTCTGAGCGCCGAATGTGCTTTTCACTCGAGACTCCAGACAGCCGCAATTTCGAAGTTGTAACATGATCTTGCGTTGCAGTGGTCATAGTTATTGCTTTTCCTCTTTTCCTCCCAAGTTGAGATCTGCTCAATGTGAATATGGGCATGTGTATAAGCGCAAGAGGGACACCATGTCACTCATATTTCATGCCGATATGGCAACCTGTGAGCCGGGGAACATTCCAAGGGTCCCTGAGGATCTCCAGGGCATTGGTCACAACCAGTGTGTGTGTGCCTGAAAGGGGCTTGAACCAAAGGGGGGTCCATTTTGTCACCCCCCCTGTGTGCATAGATGACTTGAGTGGGAACTTCACAGATCCCAGCTCCTGCAAATGCACGTATACTCACATATCATATGTCACAGCGTGTGGTGATTTCTCATATTCCAAAGCCACTCCCAATGCTCATGTTCCAAGCGCTTGCAGCTCGGTGTGGGGGCTTGGACGCGGATGTTTGCCTCGGCTAGCTCCACAGTTTTCATGTCAAGAAACCCCTTGATTCCGGTTTTATATTTGAGCTCGGCCGAAGGTGCAATGAGAGTCTTGAATGCCCGTTGTCAGCATTGCATGGCTTCCTGGGAATGCGAGACCGAAGTCGCAAAGTACGTCCGTGCGCTTTGCGAGCAGGGTAGCTCGGCTCTGCCCACGGGTCGATTTAGTTCGGACAGTGCTGCCGACTTTCGAGACTTCGTAGCTATAGCCACCATGTGAAGGTGCAACAGCCGCACATGCACTTGCACGTGTATATATATATATATATGTACATATCTATATACACACATACGCATATTTGGGCCCTGCACGTGTTCACATCACAACTCTGCTCAAGACCCACAGAAAACTGCTTAACTCTTTCCCTTATTGTTCGAACGAGGCTTGAATTCCCTGCGCAGGAGAGTCCGGTGCAGCTTCCCGCAGGAGTCGTGGCGGGGCAGGCGGGGCAGGCGCCAAGTGTGGCGTGGCAGGACAGGCGCCACGCCGGGCTTCACTTCGCAGGAAACATGGCATGAAATCCTCTTTGTGCTTCAAGCTTTGCAGAAATGCGCACAGCAGCGGGGCCAGTGTTGCAAAGTGCAATTCGTGCATTCGTTACGGCAAGTGCCCACTTGCCATTCAATGTGTCCCCACATGAGAGCCATCCTTGGGTTTTGGAATTCTTCGCAGGCTCCTCAGGCGCTGCAAGTCTCAGAGGAGATGATTCAACAGTTCGAGGAGCAGATGTGTCGATTGCACTCGCGCTTGGAACGGTATGGCAAACCATTTGCCTGAGTGTTTATCAAACGAAGATCCAGCCAAAGCACACCTGACGGCAAATTCTCATTCAGAAGTTGCCTAAGGGCCGTTTGTTGCAATTCCTTAGCTGCATGTGTTTGGCAAGCCCTGGCCTAGTTTCGCATTAGACGAGTCTCTTCGCATCAACATGTTTTGGGCCTGCCCAGAAAAAGATGTTGGAGAAGTGGTGGTGCAAACAGAAACTAACGCCGTTCCTTAAATATTTGTTGGAGGAGTGCAAGCAACAGGTGTAAGGATCAGGGCTGGCTTGGCACACAAGCTTGTGGGCTGATCAGAATGACGGCGTAGTTGCCAATAGAGTCTCAACATGCATTGGTAACCGACCATGGTTCCTTCTTCTGAGCAATCTCCTTTTTGCGGTGTCGAGACAAGCCAAAGAAAGGGGCCCAGGGGGCATTGTAGGCGCCTGGCACTTGGCACTTGGCACTTGGCATGTTGCAAGGTTGCTCTGAGGGGTGAGAATTCGGGACATGCAAAGCGAAAGAATGTGCCAGGAGGACGGAGTGATCATGATCAAGGGCGCAATGAAGGAGAATCCAGGGAGCGTCAAGCAAGTGACTCGTAGACTTTGCGCGGCACTTGTACCAAAGAGTTCTTCATCCTGGGAGAGGGACTCCTGATTTGATGGCTAGAAGTTGGCAAATCACATGGCCAAAACGTTTGATCCAACCCCGTAGTGGCGACCGGAGTCAGGAATGGGTGGAGTACCTGCGGGGCGTGACCGAGGATCAGATCGAAAAGCCCCACCTTTGGCCGGGGCCATGGAAAAAGACAGCTCGACATTTCAATACAGGCGCATGCTGAATCGGATCTTGCCGTCTCGCATCACCTGTGTAGGCACAACACACTTTCCATGTTCATTGTTCACAAACCTGCTCGTGCCTGCCTGGCGACCGAGCTTGAACAAGCATGGCTTGCCTCAGATCAGTGATACCACCCAGCTCCGACAAGCCCATAATTACATGTTCATAATTGTTGTTTGGTCCTTGGGTTTGCTTAAAAACTTCTTCCAGCATGCACCAAGTGTTGAGTTTGAGCTCAGGTCACTGGTGGGCCGCATGAGCGGAATGTACGACTACATCCAGCTCCGGGCTTGGCAGATCAATGCTCAATGCTTTTGATGGTCTGTGTTCATGTTTGAAATGGTCTATGTTTGTGGAAATGAACCTCCAGAGCAATTCGAACAGATGGAGCATCCCCCTGAGCGCTGCGGCATCCAGCTGCAAGCGCGCAAGGTTTGATTCGAGGTTGGGCACCCTTTGCGCTTTTCAATTCGCCTTAACCGTGTACTCACTAGGACCGAATTGCGCGACCTGAACAAGCTGGGTCCCCTTCCTTGCTCTTGTTTTTGCGCCTGACGGATGGAAGGCGGAACATGTGGATGACCAACAACGGCTTCCGTGACTTCCTGGAGCCGCCGCAGTTGGTTTGCACACCGTCGGCCGAAGCGGGCAATCATTGCCGACTGGTGACTTTGAAGATGGTGCCTCTAAAAGCAGCGTTCTGGGCTTCTTCCGCCGGCATGTGCTCGCCAACGCGTGCTAAAACCAGCGCCATGCAATTTGCCAGTACTACTCGCCCCTGGGCCACGTGGTGTCGCAGCAGCGCGCCCAGTGGTGGGCAGGGTGCAGATTTATGGGACTGTGGTGCAGCCTGCAGACTACAAGTGTTTGCCCTTAGGTCTTGTGGCTTGAAGCTGTTGACTCCTGTAATTGGAGATTCGAGATCTTGTCCTTTCGATGCAAACGTTCGGCTTTGCATCAAAGAGCCCGCAATCGTGCCAACATCTCACTCAGGCGACATAGGGCCAGCGCTCACGTTGCCATCATTTCCCCGGAACAAACAATGATCCAGCGCTGCATAATACACATGTCTCAAAGCCTTGAGGGAATAAGCGACAACCTCATGCCAGATCCACAGATTCACACATCCGTAGATTCATGTGTCCAGAGTAAATGGCTGTTGTAGACTAGCACAGAGCTGAGGGAAATTCGGCCCAGCATGGAGAGCCCAGCCAAAGTTGACACCTCTCGAAGCAGTTTTGGCGTTTTCTTTCAGGCAATCGGGATCGACAGCCACAGGTTTCTCATGGGAAAGCGGTGACCATGGGGCGCCATGTCCTGCAAATGGCGCGCGGCGGCCTTGTGCGCCCTGCTGGTGCCGCAGATCTTCCTGGCCGGGCCGAGTTGGCGACTGGTTCCTGGGGGTTGGAGAGCTGCCTCACGTCAACCTGTAGCATTGGCATGGTGGTAGAGCCAAAGCAGTGGGGGCCCAGTCACTGGGGTTGCCCGCTCGGGTGATTCAATTGGGGTGCCTCCAAGATG
Organism: Effrenium voratum; assembly: GCA_963377175.1. Classification (NCBI taxonomy): domain Eukaryota; class Dinophyceae; order Suessiales; family Symbiodiniaceae; genus Effrenium; species Effrenium voratum. Next base: position 74,768 of record CAUJNA010001325.1, on the reverse strand, counting down.
AAGACAAGCCCCATGTTGCCTGCAAGGTTGGCCTGGCAGACTGACCCAGGCAAAGCGTCAGCATGTTTGGATGTTTCCCATTCTGAGTGAAGAAACTGACGGAATGGCTGGGTTCCTGCACTTCCACCCCTCCTTCCAAGTGAGGGAACTTTGCCTCAAGGTGGGGCCCCCTATATTCCCCTTTTTGGCGGTTTTGAACATCGTCCAGGCCCCGTGAAAGTGACATTTCGTTGGGTGGGTGATGCTTCGGGGGGACATATTAACGTGGAGTTTTGAGATTTCGAGACGCCCGGTGTCAGTCGCTGGCAGTTGCAGACGGGCATTCTTCGAGACCTGAAGCTGCAGTTGTCCTTTGCCGAGCAGGTGAGGTGAGTGAGGGAGGGCGAAGGCTTTTCAGGCCCTGGCCTGGCATCACCCTTGGAGTTGTGTTTGAAATTGAGTCGCCTGTGGCGTCTAGCTGTTGCGTCTGATCGGAAATGGGTCTTGCCTTAAACTGGCACGCCACTTCTGCGTTTAAATGGCAATATATGTTCGTCAAGGCAAGAGGAGAGCCACCAATCAGAGTTCCGGCATGAGATTGAGCTTCTGTGACCGAACAGGAGAGCAGGTTTGCAACTTCGAGTGCTTGCAGATCTCCGTTTTGCCGTCTTGAAGATTTGCAGGCGGAGCCTCAGCAAGACATTCCAGACCCAGCTCCGCAAGATATCCCAGAGTCTCTCCAGCAAGACGTCCCAGACTCACCTCAAGAGGAGGAGGCCTGGATCGATGAGTGGAGACAAACCTCGGAAGTCGAGTGACGCGTGATACGCGCAGGACGAGGACGCGGTGCCCGAGGACTTGAGCCTCTTGCTGGCAGGACAGGGGTGTTGGAGCGAGCCATGGAAATGAGAGCCTTGCGAAGGAGAAGGGAAGACTTCGTTCGAGGAAGAGGAATCAGGCTGGGGCAGTTTGGGGCCGGTGAGTTCGCGAAGGGAGTAGACAGGCGCAACGTCTTCTTTTGAGGCAACCCGGGGCTTACTGGACGAAGCGACGTGCCTTGTCTCTAGGCGAGGCCAATGCGCCCGAAGCCACGCCGGCATGGCCGACAGAAGCGGTCCCAGAAGTCAGGCGCGGTGCACTTGGGCCAGCTTAAGGAGCTTTCCTTCACACAGAGGCAGCATATTTGTAGAACCGTTCCGCATATGTTTGGCTCCGCTGTGTCAAGGTCTTGCTTTGCATTAACTGGCCAGTTGATCTTTTGGTTGGGGATGTGTTGAAGTGCATGTCTGGCGTGTGCATCGAAGATGCCCTGCTCTGGGCGCAAATGGGCAATATCCATTCTCCGGCATGCACAATCGCAGTGACGGATTTGGCACTTCGAAACAAATCCGGATTTGATAAGAGATCTCTCGTGCGGAGGACCAGCACCACCCAGGCCTTCTGCCGTTGCGCCCAGCTGGGTGGGGAGCAGCCGCCTGAGGGTCTGCGCAGCTTTGCCCAGGCACAACGCACGGGTTGAGACTTCGGGCAAGATTTCCGATTCCGATCAGATTGCCAGGAGGAACTGAAGAACCTCCTGAAGGAGTGCTGGGCTTTAGATCATGCTTTGCGGAAGCTGTGTGACTCCCGTGAATGGCGGACTGATAACTTCTGATGGGGTCTAAGATGGCAGCTAGCCATGGCCTTGCGATTGCTGAAGGATCGTAAATGGGTTGGCAGTGACATCTCGGTCTGAAACCCTTCGCAATGGGAGACCAACCGCCCGTGCTCCATAAGCCTTCGATGCTGGAGGAGATGCGCCAGAAGCTGCGCCTCTTCATTTATCCCATCAATTTCCACTGCGGCAGATTTGAGCGCCTCGGACGCAACATTCGAGGCGAGCCGCAAGCTTTGAGGTGAGCAGGCTGCGAGCAGCCATAGGCTGATTTGATGGAACCTTAAAACCCAGACAGGATTATGCAGGTGTTTTTGGCATGGAATGTGCTGCCGGTTGGCCAAGACTAACGCCTGTCCTTTTGCTAAGTTTCCGTGGGTAATCCTGCCACTCATTCGGCTTTGGGCTGATGCATTTCTGATACATGCAAAGTGCGGTACGGTGATAAGGAAGGCTAATATTAACTTTCAGCCTGCTACGGAGCAGCACACCAGTTTTTCGGACATGATTCACGCATGGGGAGAGCATCAGCTCTTTTCATTTAGACCATTGTCGAGCCAACAACAAGCACATGTTTCTCCGTTATGTTTGAGCGTGAAGTTGTATTTGGCTGCACGAGGCTTTGTTCCAACAGGTGATTCGGAGTCCCTCTTGTAGATGGAAGTTCAAATATTGAGAGTCGTCATTGAGAGCTGGGCCTCGATCGCCACGGTCTGTGTGTCAATCGTCTCCCTAGGCGGCGTGGCAACCGCGGGTACTGGGTGGAGAAAAACTTCTATGACCGCGCCAAGAGCTCGTCCATGCGAGCATCTTGACTGGAAGGGCCACGTGTGTTCATCTCAAAGGACAGCCCGAAAATGGTGTGTTTCCTTTTGGGTGTTCCTTTAAAACCAACCAAAAGGAGGTTCCACCCCCAAAGGAAACGCAATTGCCTTTGCTTGGGAATGATCGATGCTCGCAGGCTTGTGTAGCACGTAGATGTATACTTCACAAGATGCGGGATATCTTCAATTGCTAAACTGCGTTCAAGCGCCTATGGGAAGTTTGGAAGTTCGGCCAGTTTGCACAGCAACACATGAATCTCTTTCCCGCTTTGCTAGATGGCTAGCAAAAAATGCAATGCCGAGGTGACGGATGCGGCAAAGGCCACCATTTACTACATCCCGACCTTCACCTCTTGCTGGCGCACCTACGCCACTCGCACAGATGTGTTGAGCACGTTGAAAGTTGCGCTTTCGCTTATTGGCTTGCCCTTCTTACGTAACACACCAAAGACATGCCCCCTTTAGCCGTTATATTACTCAGACACTGTTCAGCTGTTACAAGCAGATGCTTGCAACTTGCCGGGTGGTACAAGCTGGGCAAACGTTCGGGATCAGCAGAGTCATGAAGTTGCAACAACACACTTCTTCCTCTAGCATTCAGTGGTCTTCGGGTGTCCAAAGCTTCAGCTGTTGCCAGTAAACTACGAAGGCTATCGCACATACCCTCGCCAGCAAGGATAAGCAGTACCGCTGTCGTGTCAATGGGTTTATCCTCATACAAATAAAGAACATCGCCCATGTTTTGTGGCATTTGCCACATTTTGGGTCCAAGTGATCATTTGCAACTTTCGGGCTTTGAACTGCCCACCCTCCACTTTGCGCGCGCTCATTTTGACTCACCAGCGCTGCCAAATCTCGGCATTGTTCATTTTCTTTTCTTGGTGCGAGGCCACTTGGACCCTCACGCATTCGTTGCTCGCTCCCCTTGGCGTCAAGATGACCGAGGGGGGGCTGTATCTTTCCCATCAGAGACGCGAGGATGGGGATTTTTGGCGTATTTTTCCATCAGAGACGAGGGGTGGGAATTTCTGGCATAGGACAAAAAGGGACACATCCCTGGCACTGCGTGAAGGGCAGGGGGGGTCAACAGGTAAATGCTCACTCGTGTGGAGCATGTACATACATCACAATATGCGTACAGTAGATGCTCTGCGCGCTCAAGGGGATGAATTGGTTGAGTCTGCGGCGAAGTGCAGTCAGCCGAGAACGCGTTTGCGAGCGCCCGCAAATGCTCTCCCTTGCCTGTACCCCTCTTCCACTCCCCGCAGCGCATCAACCTCAGAGTAGATCAAAAGGTAGAAGCTCGGAGTGCGCACTTGTCCCCTAAGCTGTTGGTGGGGATTCCAGCTTGACCATTTGGCGCAAAATTCACGCTTGCAAAGGAGCACAAGCGTAAGTCCGTTGCAAGTCCCAGCTCCTTCCGTGAACCAAGTAGTGTTTGCGAGCCTTGTGAGAAATGACGAAAGAACAAAACAGGGGAAAGTATACCAATGAAGAGAGTAAGAAGGGTTTGTCATTGCCAAAGGCTTGCACGAGCGTGACAAAGTTCTTGTCCAAGCCATGCGTGCTTTGCTGAGGATGTTCAAGGCACTCTTAAACCAGAGGCTATTGTCATGTTTCAGGATCTGGGATCACAAGGGCACATGCAAGCAGCTCTGCTTGATGCCGGCGTGTCATATGCCATGTTGTGTGAGCCTTTGTCTTCGACTGCCAAAGACCTTTCAACGCCCTAGGGCCGGACTCGCGCTGCGGGCAGCCAAAATGCGGCCAAGAACATTCGTCGTATGCTGGAAGACTTGAGCCTTCACTACCCTTACTTCAAGAGGCCACGTGACTGCTCAAACTCGGGCCGTCAGCAAAGAAGGAGTTGCTTGGTCATGTTGGTCATCAGATGGGAGTAATTGTTACTGAATTGCAGAGAGAAGCCGATGCCAAGGGTTTCCTTGGAATTGAGAGAACCAGAAGCAGGGCATTGCATTCATACATGTGATAGGTATCGTGGCAGAAGGCACATTTGGGTCTCTGTACATGCAGCTCGGACAGAATTGGAAGGGAGCTGATAGAATGGCACGCGTTCTACTTACTTGTCCAGCAACAGACTGGATGGGCAGAAGGCCCTGACTGGGTTTGACTTTCAGTGGCTCTCAGCAATTTGTGTGGAACATGAGTTCGTAGACTGCAGCTCAGGACATGGGCAAGACTGAGCCCCTTGCATGTGAGGAGCAGGATATACAACTCCCACAGGAGATGTGCAGAGACCACTTGCCGAACGTGCTGGCCATCAACAGTCACCTTCCTGCACTCAACGGCTTGTGCTATTGGCAAATGATCACCCCAATACCCCGGTGTGGTTGTTCAAGGTTTGTTGCAGCAGTCCCATCTAGAAATAGTTGCGGCCGCCTTCTTAATTCTTTACTTGGTTCTGGGTAGACCATTTTAATACCGGGTTTTGATTGTGACTTCTGTGGGCTATGGGAGATGTCAGTCTTCAACCTTGCTGAAGATGGCAAGTCTGCTTCGATGCTTGGAGGCAGTTGAGATCCTCTGTAGATAGACTAAGAGCGCGGCAATAGCACAGCCTGGACACTGTGTTCCAGAGCACAAATGCCAAGCTGGGGGTGATTGCAGAGGATATAGCGGGAGTCGATCTCAACAGAACCTTGCGTGCAGCTGTTGTGTTAAGGTCGCGTGGCTAGTGATATATGCCCAGTGAAGCAATGATGAGTTGTGCGTTAGACTCTCACAAGTTCTCTGTTTCTTGCGATGCCCGACAATGATGGTGTTTTAGATATTGGCTCTGCCCGGACTTTGAGGCAGCGTCTTGGCAAACACAGCAGACACCATGGAGCCACGGAAGTTTGGGGTGTGACTCGGCGCGACTGGGAAGCTTGCAGAAATCAAGGTCAGGGTATGTCAGAGTTGCGCTGACAGAATCCACTCCAGATCAGGAGGGACCAGGCAAGTTCCACTGTATATAGCTTTACTGCATCCAGCTGAGAGGAGTGTTTTTTTCGGCTGTAGGCAAGAACATGTAATTTCCTCTAAGCCAGCTTTTTTTGAAAGCTTCCGCCATCCAGCTTTACTGGAGCATACCCGATGTGTTTGTTGCCGTTGAAACCCTGAGACGGGATGTCAGGTGTAGGGCATGTTGGTTCAGAATTTGTGATTTCACATTCTTCGACAAGACAAGGTATGGCTTCAACCGAGCCGTGGATGTCTCGCTGGTTTGCAATGCCGATAGCAATCTGGCGCAGACGAGCTTCAAAGCTGCCCGGCTGATGGGCACTGACTGCAGTTCTCTACCTCACAGTGTTTCTCCAGTTTGATCACCCTTCAACGGGGCAACAATGAGCCCAGGTTTCAACAGCAACTGATTCGTCCCAACCCAAGGTATCCGCCACCAATCCGCGGATTTGGTCGGTGTTCTTCTCGGGCAAGTGGGACAAGGAGTACCTGGATGGACTGCGCTGGAGAGCCATCAGGACAGTCTGTCCCACTTGAAAAGGGTGCGCATGGACCGTCTGCAAATCTTGAACCAGGTGCAAGTCTGGCGCCTCTGCCCATCTGTCGTGGAAGGGTTCCCGTTCTTTCGTTTTCAAGGGAAGCCATTTTGGGGTTTCTACCTCAAAATCTGGCCAGGGAAATACTGGCAGGCCACTTGCCTTTTTTGCCCAGCCCTCAAACAAATGAAGCCGCTGTGGTATTTTTGCATCTTGTTTGGGACCCCGGGGGCTGCTAGGCCCTCAATGACTCATTCAAATCCGAGAAGCATGAATCCATACCAGGTTCCCCCTTGCACCCCATTGCTGGCCTTGGGTTCAAATACGGCCCTTCCGAAAAGCAAGAATATAGAGAGCATGCAGTGTGTGGCTTCCTTTCAAATGGGCATTCCATAGACCACCATGAGTTTCCTGGAGCACGCTCCTAGCTAATCCTTGACCGCACCCCCTCTGAAAGAGGCAGAAGGAAAGGGCAGATTGCAGAGCCCAAATTGTCCACTCGATTTTCATGTCCATCTTTTCGCCTGCAAGAACACAGAGCTTGCTTAGCAAGGAGCTTTCCACGGCAGGTCGCACGTGTCCGAAAGCTAGCGCTTCTCCAGGAGCATTCAGAGCACCCACTTCAGAAAGCCCTCCATGATCTCCACCGGCCAGAGACCCAAGGCAGGTCCAAGCTGCCGTTCGACCTAGCGCTGGAGTGGCTGATGTGCAAAAAGCATGGCCAGGATTTCATTAATCCCTCTGCCCTGTCACCCTGCAACTTCATTAGATCTTATTTAGCTGTTTGCTGATACACCTCTGCTGTTTCCAATATTTCCGGGGGATCCCTCAGAAGGGCGCAGAGGTGAACGTCGTTGTTTCTACAGCACTCCAAAACAGACTACTGCATGCCTGCATGTCCGCGCAACCCAGACTCTCGTACTTCGACGGAGCCGCAGGTTTTGCATCGCGAACTTCGGATTCCCCACAAATGGATTTCCGCTCAATGGCCATTGATTCCGCTTCGCTGACCGGATTCTCCTCGTTCTTTTAGGCATACCTGGCCAGCCTGGCCACCTCCGAGCTGTGCCTGGCGCCGCGGGGCTCGCGGGTTTGGAGCCCCCGCCTATTTGAGATGCTCTGGTTCGGCTGCATCCCAGCCCTTCGGCACTGGAATAGAGATTGCCTTTTCAAAGCCCCGGTCGTTTTTGATATACATATACATCTCTCTCTCTCGCTCGCTCTCTCTCTCTCTCTCTCTATATATAGACATGTTTGTGCCGGATGAATCAATCAGGCGCCTGTTCACCTCATGTGAGCGAGCTTCCACTCTCACGTGGCCAACACTCAGGTCATTGTTGCCACCGGGTGCCTCTGCTGCTAGAGTTTCGAGGGCCTCGATCGCCGCTTCAGATGTAAGTCGCAGGATGTGAGCTTGCTAGCTTTTGACAGGTAACGTATGACCGACCTTGACGGCAATCGCGATTGGGTTCTTGTAGAAGACTCCTTGAAAGATGATGTTTACCAGTAATTCTTTCTAAGGGCCAAGCCCGATTTTCAGCAGGGAAGGGAATGAAAGCAGATCAGCCAAAGCAGCGGCTTGTTCACGAAGTAGTCCAGTCGTGCATGCAGTCATGCATTCCGGGACTGAGCAGCACTGCCTGTGTAGTGCTCATGGTTGCCGCTTTAAGAGTGAGGCTCCCTTCAGCATCAGAAATGGGATGCCTTGGAACCTCAATGGGCTGCTGACTCTGTGTTGTGACGGCCGGGCGATCCGAGGTACTTGCTTCCGGCCGCCTGCTTCATTGAGTGGCGAGAGATCGCTATTATGGTCCCGGAGGAGGATGCTGACAAGGCGAGAACCGTGTGACTCCTCGCTATGCTTCCTGGAGACACTCAAGAGCCTCCTTCTCCAAGCTGCCCTTGACAAGTGACTCCATACGATCAAATCTGCCCATGGCCACACATCTTTTTGGTTAGCTGCAGTCTTGGGAGATCATGCTGCTGGCGCACGTGTGTTTGCTTGCATTATCTTAGAGTATGGCATATGGGAATCGAGAGTCATCAAATGAGACCTGAGAGACAAAACACAAGCAGGGCCAGCGCTCGCTGCAACGGCCCAGACAACATATCATTCGTTCAAAGGTCAGGGGGTTGACTTCAGGACAAGCTCTTAGCTCGTGCCACCAGCACCTGGCTGAGCTGAGAATGTCAACGGAGTGAGAGACGTGTGAGGTAGGGGAGATCATCCGGCCCTTCCTGGAGGACAAGTCTCGCCTAGACCAAATGCGCAAGAAGATCTTCCAGGTCAGAAAGCACTTCATGTGGCAGCCGAAGGCCGGGTCCAGCTTTGGCTGCTTGGTTTCAGTCGAACCCCTTCAATTGTAACTGCGATTGCAAGCCGAAATGGGACACGCCGAAACGCTTTCCACCTTTCGAACCAATTTACTGGATGGTGTCACAGAGAGCGGAGCTCAAGTGTGACGAGCATATCTCCCAATGCTTCCTGCGACCACCCCGGCCTTCGGGCAACTGTACACCCAGTACAAGAACAGTCCTCAGAAGATCTCCTATATTCCGGTTACTCCCCTTCAGGAGTCGCACGGCGATGCCTTTGAGCTCGCCATGTTGGACGTGTACCTGAAGCAACAGCGCGTCTGCTGATGGGACGTTTCCATTTCCCACACCGGTCAGAGCGGCCAGAGCAGCAAGCGATACATTGGGTATACCTGTCTCGCGCACGTTTCTCTGTGCAGAGCGGCTTGCCCTTTGCCGAAGGCCAAGTTGCACTTGCACTCAATGTTCGTCAAAGGGCGCGAGGGCTGAAGCTCAATGAGCTGAAGTTCGGACTTAGAGGACTTAGATTGTCTCATTGCCGACTGGGGTATCTCTCCGCTTCGGAAGGAGCCCGGAAGGAGCCCCGTCAGAAGGGAGTTGAACCGGGCTCTAACTCAGGCTGGATGGTGAAGATTTTCCGTCTTGTTGTTTGCAAGGCCCTTTTAGCTTGAGGGTGGCTTGTTTGGTATCGACATTGGGGTTGTGCCGATCCAAGGCATTTCCAAAGCTTGTGCGTCGCTCCCCGCAGCTTAGCTCATAGCTCAAAGAAAGCCCCACTTGGACCAATTCTGTCAACTGGATCCAGCAACCCTTAGCACCCTCCAGAGCTCTCCAGGTATTTCGACTTGTGAACCTTTGCTCAGCAGCACAACACGTGAGTCGGACGCATCCTTCAAGCCTGGCACTGCACGCAGAACTGCGCAGTTTGCCGATCCTTGGGCCGACAGCGAGGGTTGCCTCAATGGCGTTTGTCAGACTTCTAGGACTCAACACGTCCCCATGCCAAAGACTTCGCCCTTTTTGCTGGGGTGACGGCAAGCAACGACCGACGATCCAAATCCACGCTGCGTCCTCGAGACCCAACTCGCGTTGCAAAGCTTCCCGCTGATCGCCATGGATGCTTGAGAGCTCGAAGCGAGGCCGGTTCGAGGTTTTATTAATTTATTGACTGGCGAGAAGTAGCATCTCTAAGTAGGAATCCGTTGCAAGAACACGCACTTCGAGGAAACCCTGTACAGAGCAAAGTGCAAAGCCGTCTTTTTGACACGTCCTTTTTTGTGTCCCTTACCTGCGAGGCGATGAACGAGGCGGAAGCAGTGGTGGTCGGCGTGCGTGTGCGGCCCTTTCAGGACAGAGCCGCGTGCCTGCAAGCTCGCAGGAGGCTACCGTGTTACCCAAAACTCGTTTTTAGGCACATCGCTTTTGTCGGAGCGCTCGAATGGCGCAAAAATCAACCGTTGCGGCCTTGGGTGGTGATTCATTACTCTGTATCATGGGGAATCAGGGAAGCAATACCGCAACACCTCAGATAATGGCATGGTTCCTGGTCAGAATTGCGTTGTGTCATGCCAGTGACGACTGAGGAAATTCAGAACAATGCATCCCTCTGCATCAGCATGAGCCAGAAGTCCACCTCCATCTTTGATAGCGCCTTGCCACACGCCCTAAGGGCAGCTTGAACTGGCTCTGGCAAAGGCTGGCCTCAGAAGATGGCTCGTTGAATCTGTGATCCTTCGAAGAGTCTTTCCTAATGGTGCATCGATTGTGCACAAGAATGTCAGGTTTAATTGTGTCTTCCATGCTCAGCACGTTGGAAGCATTCAGGAAGCTCTGGGAGCCAGTGCGTTGGGACCCTATCCAGGCATAGTGTGTGTGTGTGTGTGTTTCCTGCTTCTGCTGTCGAGGTTCGGGGAAAGACACCATGTTCACCTTTGATGAATCTTTCTGGAGCCACGATGGCTATGAGGAGGACCGGACTGGATACTTGAGGCCAGGCTTTTCTGCGGTGGCTGAAGGCTTGGGAATGTGAGCCTTTGGCCTGAATGTGTCCCCTGATAGTTTACAAAGCGGACGAACAAAGCATTTGGCATAGGCCTTAGGATACGAATCGCACGGCTCATCGCTTTCGGCTTGCCAGGCCGAAGCCTGGTAGTCGCTACGCTGCCGGGGCCCCAGCCGAATGAAAGAACTGAAGGTGATCTGACCACAAGCGGGGGTGATGACCATGGTCCCAACATGTCCCAACTAGGTTAACTGGGTGGTTAGTTCCCTTATAATGGATCGCGTCCGGTTTCCTCACGTGGATTGAGCATCCACGGTTAAAATCAGAGGCAAAGTCTGAGATTTTTTCGGAGGGTTGAGCTTTGGGAGTGAAGCCATCCTTGCCCGTCAATGCTTCCTCCCATATTCCAAGGCAAAGGTGCTTATATTGCTTGAAGTTGAAAGCATCAAGCATTCAATTGCATTGCCATTGGAAACTTGAAACCTAACGACCCTTGCAAATTAGGAGGACCCTGGTCAGACTGCGCATTTCAGTAGTTAGCCATTTGGGGCGGGGAGGTCCTAAAGTGTTTCCACAGACGATGCTTTTGACATGAATGTGAAAGGACCAGAAGTATGTCTTTGACACCTTCGGCAAGCGGGTGCTGGACAATGCCTGGGGAGGCTACCACTGCTGTCTCTTCGCCTATGGTCAGACAGGCGCTGGGATTTCCATGCCGATTTTTCCATGGCTCCGCGTTATGTGTTGGGCACGGAGGCACGGGCACCCGACACGCAGCACCGACTTTTTCCCTAGGCATCTTACTGATTTCCGAATGATTTGGAGTCTGAGGACAGTGGGATCAGCGCGTGTGGGTTCTTGACAAGAGGCACGTCCAGAAGCCTTTTAGACGAGGAATCCAGGTTCATTTCAGTCCCTCGGCGTCCTTTCCCTTCCGATTTCGGCTGGCACCTCGGTTTTCTTTCCCATGTGTCCTTTGTTGTTTTCTTCTTTTTTTCCAGGCAGCGGGAAGAGCTACTCCATGGTGGGCCAGGGCTCCAACAAAGGCATCGTGCCCATCAGCTGCGAGGAGATCTTCCGGCGCATCGCCGACGACGAGGCGGCCTCCCACTCCTACGAGGCGGACGGGGCGGACGGGGCGGACGGGGCGGACGGACGGAGCATCTGGAAAATGACCAAAAAGCTTTCGGGTGCAGATCCCTTGAAGAGGGCCGGATGGTTTTTTGTTTTGTTTGACGAAACGGCTTCTGGTCTTTGCACGGCATGTGTCAAAACCTGCGGCCAGTGGCACTGGATTTCATGTGGAGGTCATGGTCTCTGCCATTGAGATCTACAACGAAGCCGTTCAGGACATTGAGATTGGCTTTGCATGCTGTGCGAAGCGTGCAGTCACACAAGCCAAGAGTAGGCAAAGGGTGGGCGTGTATCGCAAACTGAGCTCTGCTTGCACGGGTCTTTGCAGGTTCCGTCAAATACCTGGACCTGGGTTACAGAATTGTTCTTGGCCCTCTCGCTTTTCAGAGGACCTCCTGATTCCTGTGGAGAGCCGGCCACGGAAAGGCTTCGAGATCCGTGAATCCAAGATTCTAGGTGCGCACACCTTCATGTTTGATTTGCCACCCGTGAGAGAAGTGGAAGGTGTTGGCCAAGACTTGCAGTGAGCGGTTGGGTCGAATCATCGGGTGTCCGATAACTGGGGGAAAACAAGAAACAGTCGATGCCTCGTACCTGGTGATTCTGGTGGCCCACGAGACGTCCCCCTCCACTAACTGCCCAGGTACAAAGCAAACTTCTCAAAAGCCTCGTCACATGTGTCCAGCTTTGACTCGGAACGCTTTCTCACAGGTGTTTACATCGATGGCATCACGAAGAGGCTGGCTTCGACCCAATGCTAATCAACGCTGTGCGTGAACTCTTGGCCAGCTGCACGGCTTTGAGCAAGGAAAGATCATCACCCACTCCCTGCCAAGAGCAGAGCACGACACTCACAGCGGGTTTGTGCTTGGCAGGCCAGTGGACTCATACAAGACCATCCACAACACCATCGAGGCGCTAACGTTTAATCGCGGACGCGGTTTGATATCGGCCATATCGGCCTTCCGAAGTCACAGAGGCTCCAATGCACGTCATGTTCCACTGCAGGAGGCGACGACTCACCGGACGGTGGGCTCCACCCTCATGACCCTCGGTGAATAGGGCGCAGTGCAAGCCATCGAGACAGTGGGCTTTTTGGTTTGCTCCAAGGACTCCTTTTTCAAAAGGCCGAGGGCCGGGCAACCTGAGGAACGCCACCTCCAGTCGGGCACATACGGTGCTGATCATTGAGTTCAAGACGGTGATGGCTGGCCTGGGCCTCAAACATTGAGCAATACATTTGCTTGGTCGTCACGGGTCAGATTCGGCTTCGGATATCATAGCCCCCCAATCAATGCTATGTGGAATGTGGATTGTTTGCTGTCATGGATGTAGGTTCAACCCGCGTCTCCATGATCAACCTCGTCGATTTGGCCGGCAGTGAGAAGGCAAGATGAATAGGAGTTGCAACTCCTATCGATGGCAAACTATTTTCTGGGAAGTTGCAGAAACAATGCCAAATAGTTCACAAAGGATTGTAGGTTGGAGAGAGCTGCCTCAGCCTGCATGGTAAAGTAAATCCACACATATTGACCGTTCTGAGAGGCTGTGCATAGCCCATAGTGGCCTGTAACTCTCGAAACTTTGTTGTTGAAAGCGTTTCCGCTTTCGCCTCGTTATTGAACTCTGTTCCGTGCTGCCTTAAGCAAAGCTTGCCCGCAGTGCACCATGTTTCAAAGCAAACAGTTGTTGCAGCTTCCGGCAAGGTGAAACAGACAGGGGCGGAAGGCGAGCGAATGAAGGAGGGTGCGATGATCAACAAGTCTCTGTTCCTCGGCAAGGCAAAGATGCGAGCAGAGCACGTTCACTTGGAACGAAGCTGTTTCTGGTTGCCAATGTTGTATGGAGCTCTGATTGCTGCCATTGACTTGGCACCTTTTCTAGCTCCAGCGACAATTTATGCGCATAACCACAACAGCCGCGCTGCAAGAATCTCTCTCTCTCTCTCTCTCTCTTTTTGTGTACTGCACATTCCATATGATCTGTGTGCCATCAGGTACACCTCCATTTCTCTACAATTGAGATATTCAACAGATTTCAGGGATGCGTAATTCACAGCTCGCGAAGAACAGTTTGAAGTTTAGCTATACAAAACACTGCAAGTAGGTAGTATGGCAATCATGTCCACTACCTCACGCAAGACTTCCAGTTTCTCACATCTCTCGCCGATTCCCAGTCGAGGTCTTCGCTCGATGCGTTGACAATGGGAGCTTACAGGGAAGTCCGGGTTCGGGGGCACGGACGCCTAGGAGTACCTTGGGCAACGTCATAGAGAAGCTGGCGGAGAAGTCGACAAACCCGAAGAAGGCCGCGCTCCTTCTTTGGCGTGGGGGTTTTGTATGGGGCTTGCTGATCATTTTTCACCGCATGATTGGCACCAGGCAACGTGTTTGGTCCGGTTTGCGACTCGTCTTCGATCGACTTGCTCATTGAGTCTTGTGCAAGACCTTTCCCTGGTGACTTGCGTCTGTTCTTTGCTTATTCTCGGCTTGCTTCTCTTGCGCATGGAATCAGCCTGGGAATGGACTCTCTGCATTTGGGTCTCGACTTCAGGCTTGTGCTTGCCGCTACATTTGATGGAAGGCTGTGCTCGTGCCGTACCGGGAGTCGAAGCTGACCCGTCTGCTGCAAAACGCGCTAGGCGGGCTCGCTCTTTGCACGACTCTGCACGGATTTGGGGGATCAGGGACGTCAAGGTGCAGACGCCCGCGATGTCTGACTAAGCCCAGGTTTCCTCAGTCTGGAATTTCCTACAAAGCTTTCAGCTCCCCGACTTTACGACTTTACGACTTTAGCTGGGGTGTTGGCCCAAAACCTCATGGCAGGGGGCTCCAGCAAGACCATCATGATCTGCGCCTTGTCCCCGGCCTCCTCCAACTACGAGGAGACGATGTCCACACTGCGCTATGCTGACAGAGCCAAGAAGAACCTTGGACCAGTCGCTATGTGTGTGTGTGTGTGTGTGTGTGTGCGTGTGTGTCTGTGTGTGTGTGTGTTTGTGTCCTGCCTAAAGTGGACCAAGTAGCAAGCCTTACCTTGCATAGCGTACGGATGTTCTTCAGCTGAGATGGGATTTCTCGGGAAACGAATCAGGTTCGAAAGAACCACATTATGCTGTCATGCCAAAGATGCTGTTCCATGGGGTTGTTGAGTGAATTGGCATCATACACAGATTGACAGCAGCTAAGGATCAAGAACAAGGCGGTGGTTAATGAGAACCCACAGGAGCACACAGACACGTTTTTGGGTGGGGTCCGGTCACAGATCAGGAGTGGCAAGCTCTTGCTCCAGCCAGGAGAAGCTGATGAGGGAGCTGATGGCGTCTCGGCTTGCTCCGGGGCTTGGGACAGAAATCGGAGAGAGTGCCAGTCTGGTTGTGTAGAACCACAACTCCGGCGCAATCGACATTTTCTGCCCGGAGCCTTTCTCCATACTTGTTTCTACACGGCTGTTTCAATCGGGGGTTGTCGATAGGCTCCCTTTAGTTTCCCTTTCATCAAAGAGCCCGAAAGAAGGCAATCTGCCCCAACAAAAAGGGTGTTGCACGGGTGCCAACAGCGCCAGCCGGCGGTTTCCGAGGAGGAGAACCAAAAGCTGAAGGAGATGATCTCCGGCCTGGGCGCGGGCCGGACCTTCGACGCCCGGACCTTTGAGGACCTCGGCCGGAAGCGCGGAGCTCGGAACAACGGCTGCCGGGGGGGAAAGGGGGGGGATGGTCCTGGTATTTCCGGTTTTAGTCTCAACTTTGAAGCTTCATGTTGCCGTCTTGAGGCTTTACATTGCATGTACCCTCCAGGAACATGAATTTTACGTGAGAGGAATCGATATGCGCGCAGATCCGACTCTTCCCCGTCCCCCCGAACACAATGTGCAGAGCACTACTGCTTCTATGGCGCCGTGCAGACTTTGTGTAAGGCCACTGCTTTTTGTGCCAGGCAGCGGGAAATCGCGGAGGCCGAGGCTGCCTTAAAGGCAGGGCACCTTTGCACTCCGTTGGGATTCTCACGACCTCAAGTCGTGCTAGCCAGTCAGCTGGTTGTAGAGGAAGTGCATGTCGATGTTGTCCAGGCAAACCCAAAACTACTGTTTTATTTGATGTTGTCGAAGCCGTAATTGAGAAGTTCTATCCTAGAGCCTTGGGCATGCACGTGACCCAGTTTGTCGAAAGTCTGCCTTGTGGCTGCGATGTCCCGATGCCAAGCGCTGGGAATCGCCAGGACATGCAGAAGACCTTCCAAGAGCGGCTTCAAGAGGAGCGAGACTTCTTGGGATGAAGATGGGCTCTCTTGAAAGGAAAACCTAAAAGCTGATGTTCAATGGTCTAATCATTTTGGAACCAGTATTTGGCCCAGGGTACCGCAAGACTCCAAGCCCGGGCGGAACAGGACCGGCAGCGGCAAGAGGAACAGGGGCGCCGACGAGGAGAGGGGAAGCGACTGAGGAATCGCCGGGCTAGAGTCGCTTTCCACTCCTTTGCCTCAAATAGTGCAACGTTACAGGCATATTCATTCGCGAGCAAGACTCAATAATAAAAATAAGGCAAGGACGCTGGCAGCGATCATGAGACTGCAAACAATGAACATGTGTGTGTGTGTACTAAAGTAAAGGACCTGCAAAGCTTGTTGGTTTAATTTCGGTTTCCGTTTAGCACCATCGAACAACGTGGGGCCGGGTTTCTTTCTGAGCGCATGTCGGTCGCTCGGACCGTGAACATAGGCACCGTGGTGAACCCCATGGTGCCGATGATCGTGAACCTGAATCAGGATCCCCAACTGCAGGGTCGGGTGACTGCCTTAGCTCAGCCGAGTGTCGAAAGCCTGGTGTACAGTTTGGACAAACGTCTCATGTGTTTACGTAGGAGTAACTGTAGCTACACACGCAAGATGCATATTTTGATACGCGGATGGAGAATGTTTTCCTGTCACAGTGGAAACCACATCAGAAGCAAGCAGCATTGAAAAGCAGGACCACAGTTTGGGAGGGGCCCCTACTAGCAGGATGCTTTCAGTGCCAAATGCAGCAAAGCGTAGAACCATGCATCCATCTCTTTGTGTGCCGTTTTGTTGTGTCTCTCCCCTTCACCCTGTGCCTCTTTCACATCTCTGTGGCAAGTCAAACTGCCAGGCATTGGTTGATCTTACTGTTTCCTCGTCCACCAGTTGTTGAAGGATTAGTGGTGCGTCACCTCTGAAGGCGTACATGGAAGCCACACGTTTGGGCAATGATGGACCTGGACAAGTCAGTCACGAATGGTTGACAGGTTCAGATCACACCTAAAGCCACATATTTCCTATTCGCGTTTCAGGTGAAGCACTACTTCATGGAGGGCAAGACTGTGATTGGCTGCGGCAGGCACCAGGAGGATGACTCCGACTCAGAATCCGCAGCTTGGCACAAGCCCAGCTCGTTTCATGGGATCCAGTCTGACCTCTTAGGTTGCCTTGGGGCTCCGACGAATAGAAACAGAAGCAGCCCAAAGAGCTGCAGATGCATCAGCATTTCCGAGGGCAGCGACAAGTCAGAGAGCACCAGCGAGGCGAGGCGCCGTGGGCTGACCTTCACCCGAACCCAGTTTCTGCCATCAGTTGAGTGAGCACATGGCTCATGAAGCATGTTCTGATGCAATTGTGCTCGCAAAGGGTGCGACATGACGTGTTTTGAGGAGTTTTTCCAGAGGACTTGAGCACTCTGGCGTTTCAAGCTGCGAACCGCATGGAAGTCAACGACTTTTGAGGCACTCGCAGGCCCCGCTTTGTACTAGGGCCAGCAAACGCAGTGAGCCATCAGCACTTTCCAACTCAAGAGGAGCGAAGCCGTGCCTGGATGCCAGGAGAGTGAGGAGGAGCTGGAACCCGACATCACACTGCTAGGATTTGGCATCAAGAGGTGCGCAAGGAGAAGGGAGGCCTAGTTTAGACATCAAATAGAATCAACAGCGTTAGCTTCGACAAAGGATAAGTCTTTTCTTGTAGCGTTTGGCGTTTCGCTTTCGACTTGCATGGAGCCAGGGAGCACGCTATCGTGGTCAATGATGGCGGGCGTTGCATCCTCCGCGCTCTGAACGAGGATGCCGCGAAGGCCTTCTGCGCTTTGAAGACCCTCTTGCTCGGTTTCCCTTCAAAGTTATCAAAAGGAGCTCCTGGGCATCATTGTGTGGCGCGTTCCCTTGTGGCATTGGACGCGAGGCCACCTGCCTCAATGGCACGCCGCTGGATCGGCTGTTGGACATGGACCCTGTGGGGACTGTGGGGAGGGCCACGCCTTCTGCATTAAGTGTGGCTGCTTGCAGCCGATGGTTGATTGTATTGACAGAGATGCTGAAGCATGGTTTGGTCCGATGCCGTGTCCAGCTGGCTGGTGGGCACTCTTGTGTTCTGTTCACTGATTTCACCAGCCTTAAAGGCGTCCTTGAAGCTCTAGCGTGAGTCCTTGGAACTGCTGGAAACAGAGCCAGTGCAAGGAGCCCAGCAAATGCCTTCAAGAGCAGATCGAGGGAGGCTTCTTGCTGACGCACAGCGATCGCCTCATCTTTGGCCACATGGTATGGAAATTCGCGGGGTGCGTTGCTTTTGTCCGAATTCACCTAGGTTGGTAGAACATATGTGAACACCCTTTGATTCTCAAGTTATTTTCAGGCACACCTGCTGGGAGACCTTGCACGTTTGCCACAGCCAGCCCCATAGGGCGCATTGCAAGGCAGATGGATCATGGATCAGGTTGACGAATGGACACGAGCCTTTCTAGCTTCCGCATGTCAGTTGAGACCTTTGCAATGTCAAAGAGTCTCAAAGAGGCGAGCTGAGGGCCCTGCTACTTTGTCTTCGTGGATCCGAACACTGGCACCGCAGAGGCCCTCATCGCTTCTGGAGAGGTGGACTTCACAATGGCCCAGCGCCCTGGCACAGGACATTTTGGTCCCAAGTACATGGAACGGGGATGCCCGCTAGGGCTAGGGAAATGTCATGAGAGGCTGGGGCCGGGATCCCGGATTGTTTTCCTGGTGCAATCAATCCCTGGCTGCGGGCCAGAAGTATGTCTATTGGCGTTTTGGCACACGGCCAGGTCTCAGGGCCGACTCAGGGACTTGAGCAGTCAGCCGGTCAGCCAAGGATGGAAGAGAACCGGGCGAAGAGGCGTGGAGCCCCACAATCGAAGCAGACTCTCAATGGGTTCGAAATGGGTCTCAGGTCTGCTACGGAGAAGCGTCTGCGCAAGAGCCTCTACTCTCCCAGCATGATCCTGCCAGGCGGCCATGCACTTGCCATGCACTTGCCGCTTCCGGCGCGTTGTGCACTATGTCAGAGGCCTGAGGTCTGTCCAAGCCACTTAGCGAGCAAGCTTATTGCCAAGCTTATTGCCCGTTTTGCGATCGCCCCTTATGAGAGCCTTGGCCTTTGCGACCTTGGTTTGGCTGAGCTGGCGACTGTAGTCTTGCCAGCTGCCGGATGCAACCGTGCTGCCGAGGAAAATTTCAAGCAGGGTTGGCGAGAGCACAGATGTGGCAGCGAGTTTGATGTAACTGACGTGGCCTCCACAGTAGTGAAATGCTGGTCCAGCCCTCATCTATGTGTTGCTACGGTTGTGAATTTGTTGAGGGAAGTGGTTGGTGATGCTGTTGACACTGACATGGCCTACAAGATGATTGTCGTCAACATGGAAGTGACCTTGAAGGACGGTGTGACTGCGAAGGCTGCTTTGCTCACAGCCACACAGTGCAAGCATTGTCCGACCTCATTCTTTTGCTGGCCTCGGCCCAACAGGTTCAGGATCTGTACGGCATACAGCAAGATCAGCCAAGACCCTCCTGATAGCCCCCTGGAGTGTCACACCATCAAAAACAAGTGCGGTACGGATGTCTATGTCGCCTACGGCTTCAAAAGTGGGCGAGACTGGGTGACCAAAGCGTGGTGGCGTGTTTCTCGTGGCAGCGAGCACAAAACCTGCTTTAAGCGAGGACAGTACCTCTACGCGCACTTTGACTTTGTGGGGGATTCTTCCGATTCACAGAGTGACGCCAACTTCAACATTGGAGATGACGGAAGCTTTTGCGTCAGCAACTCCGAGACCACCATCGCAGAGCGCGAGACGAGTCCGAAGTTCCATGATCGCAACTCGGGGGCTACAGCGAACACTTGCTCGGGCTTGCCAGGGGCGGAATTCAAGGGCTTCGAGATGATTGACGACGGTGGCTATAGCTCCTCGACGCTCAGCTCTAGCTGTCCGGGGCGGAACTTGCGCAACGGGGCTCTGGAAGTTGGCCGCAGGGAGAGGCTCGTGTTGAACGAATCCGTGAAGGGTTTGAATGTGAGTCATGTGAGCAATCACAGTCCGCTTGTGGTTCTTGCATATGAAGGGACGTGGTTTGTGCAACCACCCGAAGGACGACCTGCCAAGTGAGCTGAAGAAAACGCACACATCAAGTTTGTTCAGTTTATTTAATTAGCCCATGAGTCTTGGCACACTGGAACCGGCACTTGCAGGTGCCGTGTAATTGTAGTGCCGGGCAAGGCTCGTGTTCGGTAGCACTGTGGAGCAATCTGCCGACACTTTTTAATGCAATGCTCCTGCTCGGTAGCCCTCCTGTGGGGTAATCTGCGGGGGTGCATTACGATAATCTTTGTACAGAAGTCAGGTCCTTGTGTTCTCCTTCCGGAGAAAGGGATTCTGCACATTTAGACCCACAACAGACAGGTGGTGATGACTATGAGGCTTGTGGCAAAGTGCAGCTTCGTCAAAGGCAGAGTTTTCCAGTTGCTGCTCCACTTGGCATCTTCAAATTGCCTGTCAATGCAATGGCTGGATTTGGCAAGACGCTTATTTCGTTTGCAGTGCATTCATATCCGGGGCCGTCGCGACTTCAACATGTGCAGGATTAGAAGGTGAAGACCAGCTGCAGGAGATGGCCAAGGACAGGGCGCAGGGGTGCAGATGTTCAAGCAATCATACTGACGGAAGCCAACACAAAACCAATCAAGCCAATGTTTGAACGTTAATAGGGAGCAGTCCCAACCAAAAAGGTCCTATTGATGCTTGACATTGATCGTTGTTTGTTGAAGACCCGCATGGTTTGTTTGGCGCATTGCTATAGTATGAGATGTCAGACGAGAAACATATGTCCAGTACACTTGACACGGACTGCCAGGTTTCCTCCCAAAAATAGGAGACCTCACAAGGGGGGAGCAAGTGGTATTGCTTTTGGCCCATCAATTTTGTTTGAGTCTGTTTCGATCCCCTCAAACTCGCTCCTACTTAGCAAGACGTTGCAGTCAGCCCCTGAGCCTTTCTTTGATCTCAAGCCAGCTGACCTGTTGTTCAGCACCTTACTGGCAGAAGTCGCATTTGATTTTTGCCTTACTCAGTACTTATTGCTCCTCAGCCTCCCTGGCAGCTCCTGACCTAGTTGTCAATGCTGCGGAAAGCTGAGCTTGAAGCTATTTGCACAGGCCCATAAGAAGAGCTAAAGAGGGGGGAACCAAAAATACAAAGCCGAGGAGCTGGGCGAGGCCAGGAGAAGGCTTGAGCTCAAGGAGCCATCAGATCGGGGGCGATCGGAAAGCGCTCGAGAGGGTCGACGAGTTTCGAGCATTTTTTTTTTTAAATCCTGGGCGCAGGAGCGTGGCCAGAAGCATGCTGATTCTAACCACAGGCAAATTCGCAAGCTATCTAGAAGAGACAAAACGGAGGATTCAGGGGATGAAGGGTGGAGAACTCTTTGGGCAGCAGAAAGCCGGTTGCAGCTTCTGCTTCATGAAAAGACCTGCTCAGGCAAACCCCGTTTTATCCAATGGAGATCGGAAACCGGCGCGAAGGCTTTCCCTAGTTTGGCTACCTCTGCAAATTGCCGAAGGGCACATGTCAAGTGGATGGTTTATCCTTGCTACCTTTGCAGAAGCATTGCAGCATTCATCTTTATTTGCGCCATGACCAAAGCACCCCTAGACTTGGTAGTTAGTAGGTATGATCATCAACCCTTGTTCAAGTTTTAGACGGCCATTATGATGGCTATCAAACATCAATCACGATCGTGGCATGCAAAATGATTTGATCCATGGCCAAACAACAACGCACTGAAGTACAAGGGCCTTCGCTATTGCTGTTTTGGTTGTAAGAACAATATGAGGGACCAGAAGCAATCCTTGCGCACCATAGGCACCATCAGAGCTATCGCTTGCCATTCGGGCGTGTCTTCTTCCAGGGCGAAACCAACCTTTCGGTTTCCAAGTGAGGCCACAACAGGAGCCTGAAACGCCTACTCATCGTTATTCAGCATTCGCATTTTTTCTTTTTTTTTAAACATCTTTCCTGTTTGTTGTTTAAACAGGCGGCAAACCCGGGAACCCATGTCCTCAGGTCCTCAGGTCCTCAGGTCCTCACGTCAGGACCAGCTGCTGGTGGCCAAGGACCAGGAGCTGGAGGAGCTGCGCCGGCAGCTGGCCGTGCTGCAGGGCGGGGGGTCCCAGGGCGCCGAAGCGGCGTGCCGGGCCCAAGTTTGCGTAATCGTTCCTCGTGTTTTTTCTTTTTTCCTTCTTCTCGTCTATTTTTGTTTTGTGTGTGTTATTTGTTGTTGTTCCGTTTCTTGCTGGTCAGTACTTTTAATTCATATGAACATGGCAATGTATGATTTGGCTTCCATATATTCCGCCTTGGGGCAGGTTTAAGCAGCACCTGTGTTGATAGGTTGGACATATGGATATCTCCATCGATATCTCTGATGGGGGGGGGCAAAGGAGTGAAGGCAGGTTCTCATCACGCAGGATACAGACGCTTGAGATGATTCAATTCCGAGTTGCCAGTCCAGACTGACTGAGCACATTGAACTGAGAGACATCGCAGGTAATCCAGAGGACCAGGAGCTCCTCTACGGGCGCCATGAGAAGGTGTCCATGGTCATCGACAGCACCTTCGAGGACTCAGATGGGACCGTTTGACCGTCTGCCTAAATGGCGAGCTCACCCATCGGGGCTAAAACGTCACCATGATGCAGGTCCCTTGGGGATCCCTTATTGCAGGTTTGGGCATGATAGAAAATGCAGGTTCTTGTTGCATGAGAAGCGGAGCACGTCTCCAGGGTATAACTTCTGGGTTGTCTTCTATCGGTTTGCGGTGGAACCAAAGTCGCAATGTGGGACTCACCTGGAGAATGTGTCATCCGGGTTTCCCTTTTGGCTTCTCTTTAAACATGCGGGTTCCTGGTTGGGTACCCAGGGGTACTGGGGTGGTTAGGTTCAGGAACTTCCACCGACCGTAGGAGGCCCTGGCGCAACTCACTGCGCTGGAGGCGATGTTCTCCTCCCGAGCACGGACCCGTGGCAGCGTGTGACGTGCCGTTTTCGCGTAGAAAGCTTGGAATCGGGGGCCGGCAGTTCTGGCTTTGTTCCTTTGACCGCTACACATGTTTGTGGTTGCTTTCAGCCTTCCGGTGCCCAAGAACCCCTGCCAAGCCCGCCTAAGTAAAGCTGACGCGCAATATAGCTTGATGGCATCCCTTTGACCTTGTCTCTTTCTCCTGCCGAGGACATCGAGCTCCCAGGCGAAAGCGGGCGCGGCGCTGGCATAGCAGGCTGAAGGACCACGGCATGACTTCCGGTTGAGTTTATCCGAGTCAAAGTTGTGAACGGCCTCATCCATGCATCCACCCAGTCATTCAGAATTCATGCATCCATTCAGGAGTTTATCCATTTATCTATTCTTCCGTATTCATACGCTTCTTTCCGAGCATCAGATGGCGTATTTTCACAGGCATGTAACCGGCATGTATCGTTGAAAGCTAAACGCGGAACCAGTATTTCGGGGACATGTTGCTGGTGTTGTGTCTCTCAGGCCGTCTCTTTTTCTGCCGGTGGCGCGACAAAGCATCGCGCCGTCGTTGTACATCGACAAAGATTGGCAAAGTGCCACATCCTCGTTTGCATTGGGGTGAGTGCCGCTGGCCAGTGACCAGTGACTTCAGAAGCAAACACCGGAGAGAAAGAGTTGATCTTTCCTTCAAGCGGCACTCGGGAGCCTGTGCGGCACGTGCGATTCGATTTAACTCCACACAGCCAGGATTCTGCGCCTGGCAGCGGTGTGTTTTCGGCCAATGGAAACAATCCCCTCTCAGGTCTGCGTGGTCTCTGTGGGTTCCGAAGCGGTTCTGTTGGCTTGCTTCTCAATAGAACCAGGCTGACGCGAATCTTACGAGCCACCAAAACGTGGGAACTGAAGGTAAATGATAGGACATTCTCAACCAGAATTCGATGCGGCATTGATTCCTTCTATGTAGGAGCCAGCAGGTTTGGCACACGTTTCTTACAGAGAGAACCAATGGGAGAGCTTTGGGAACTGAGGCTGGCCAAGACGGAGGAAGTCCGTTGCTCCACGGCAGGCTGCCCAGCTACGACAGGTGTCAACCCAAAGTGACATCCCATAGCACCTCCTGTTCTGGCTGGAACAAAGGATGGTCTCGTGTTTGCGCACAAAAATGCAATGCGTCCCTTGGATCCACGCAGCAAGTCAGTGACACTGAAGCAATTTCGTCATTCCCACAGTGATGATATTGGTCCACTGTTCAACAGCAGCTCGGGGCATTAACCGCCCTCCAATGTGTCCCTGTCCTTCGGGTGAAACTAGCAACTTCGCACCCTTTTGGGTGCATATTCGTAGCAGGTGATGTAATCAGATGCCCACCACCCGAACGAACAGAAAAACAAATCCATGCTTGTTTGAGATCCGTTCTGCTGCCGCATTTGTTCAACAAGTCATGCAGAAGGGGAGGGAATCACGTCCTTGGAAGACTTAAGATGGGTAAATATCCTTTCCCAACTGATTTTTTGAAGGTGTGTTTCATACCATCAAACGATCACGCATATTGCAGAGGAGTGCGGCCATCCATGCCTGTGCTGTGAGCCTTGGTTGCTGTTGTATTCTGTGGTTGTCGCATTGTAAGCATACAGTGCTGGCAGAGCAGGCACCGTTTTCGGGGGCTAGACAGATGCGGATTGCTGTCCGCAATTCTGTTAGCACCAAGCTCGGAACTGCACCTGAACAGTCCTGCCCATAGATGTCCATGCTACATGTTTGGTTGATCTGGATCTGCTGAGACGTGCTCTGGCCCGAGGACATGCTCTTGGTCAACCCCAACCGCGGTTTTGGTTGGCACCAGGACCAATGACACGTTGGATGTTCAGATGTTGGCCTTCATTTGAGGAAATTGATTGCGCTTCTTGCTCGCCTCAGTTGTTTCGGCCAAAACATGGATTAGTGAAAACCGGGATGAAGAGGTTTCAGATTGTTGCAAGACGGACCGTGACAGGACAACCAGAACGGCCCGATCGACTTTCCGGATGCTGTCCGCTGGCAGCGCCCCTAAGTGATTTCGGAATCCGCTAAAGCTTGAATCCACGAAAACTCGGATCGGTGTGCTATGAAACATAGACTCAAATTCATGCTGATTTGCTATGCAAAGTAGCCTGCCCTGTGCGTAAATTCATGTTCGAAGGAAAGGCTGTCATTGTTTTTCTTTCTCTGTCTCTCTCTCTCTCTCTCTCTCTCCCTTTGTCTCACAGACACTGTTAGGTGGGTGGCAATGGATGCCTGTGGCCAGGCAGGGTGGGACAGGCAGCACTTGTCCACGGTCAGCACTGAGCAAGTCCTGCGATCCTTGACAGAGTTTCTTTGTCCGTTAAGCTTCGGGTCAGCAGAGCTGTGCCTACGAGTTCTGTGCAGCATCGGGACACAGCGGGGACTAACGGGGGACCGCAAAGGGGCTGGGGGGCGGACCAGCATCACTTTGCGTCACGGCACTTGTGCGAACTTGGGCTCAGTGCTTTTGCCAGGATGGCTTTGGCGCCCCAGAATATTTGCTGGGCTCCCATCGTAACGGGCCCTTGGCTCAGCGCTGGGCTTGCTGTGGAACGGATCCTAAGCTTGCGCCCTGAATTGCTGTATGGCAATGGTATTTGGCTTGCGAGCAGTTCATTGTCAACAAATTGCCGGCACAATGAATTGGCTTGCCAATGCGGCGCCACTGCCCTGGTTTCCGGGACAGCAGACGCAGAGCGGGGGTTAAGTCATCACACGACTCCTCGAGCCCGGTGGCAATTGGCGCATGTGTTATTCTCTAAAATCCATTCTCTGATTGAAGGATATTGAAGGCTGGAGAAGGTCCAATTCGTTCACGGATCAACTTTCACCGCAGGTCTGTGAGCAGTGACGCGGCCGGGATCTAAGTGGTTGCGGGCTCGCCTTGACTGCTCCCCCTTTGCTGATGCTTGCCCAGACCTGTTCGACTGATATCGAGATTCACCATGGAACATGTTGTTAATTGGCCAATCCGGGATCTTTCTGAAGCTGCATGTGCGATGTGTCACACAAGTTTATGATGACATATGGCCAGACAGCGGAATTATTGCTGCACGATGCCAGCACGTTCGACCAAAGAGGCAATCCCCTTTCTCTCACGGCTCAGTCATCCTGAGCCTTGTCATTCAGCGTCGATGCCCGCCAGGTTTTTGTAAATCTCGAGGACTGGATCGGACAAGTGCAAAGGCCAACCGCCCAAGCCACGTTTGTTTGACACGTCAACGACCATGGAAGCTAGTGAATGTACCCCCGGAAGATCTTGCCTGGCACGCAGTCTGGCACTGGAGGGTGCTCAAGAGACAAAGTAACGTCTCGACACAAAATTGGTAGCCTTGTGTTTCAGGTGTGCCGGACCAGCGTGTGCCAAAGTAGCAAACAATTTCACCTTCATGGCTGGGGTGGGGAGTCACAACTGAACATCCTGCCACTGATTGCAAAGAGCCTGAGCTCGAAGTACAGGATCCGGAGTGAGCATTGCGAGAGTGAAGGGAGAGGAGTCGACAGTTGAGAGACACCTTATACAATTTGACATGCAGTGTAGCTGCATTCATGAACGTGTTGGCGCTTTTCACCTTTCTTGGTTGTTGACTATAGCATGCTGCAAACAACTGGGAAAGTGGGAAATGGCTCGACTTGCATCAATGAACTTGCAAGCGCCACCAGGACGGCGACCTCACCACTTTTCCCAGGAGCACGAGGCGTCGGCTTTCTATGCCTCAGCTGCTGCGTTTGTTGCGTGAAGTCCTATGGGTAACGGAGCGCGAGGTACACGCCAGAGCCGGGAGACCTCATCATTTGGAATGCGCGCACCAGTGCGCCCGGGCTTGGGAGTTGGCCGTGAGCAGATGAGATCTTCAAATGTTCAAGCTGGAACTAGCAGAGCCTTCGGACAGCTGGCACTCGTTTTGCTTCCGGCTGGATTCCATCGGAGTGATCCTTTGGGTGAGTTAGCTGGAGCGCTCCGCCAGTTCACCGCATCGTGGCACCACCGGGGCAGAAGTGGGAGGCTGGGCCACCGCGGTGGGCAAGCTCGCAACGGATTGGGTGATGCCTGACAGGCTGCAAGTTGAATATTCAAGGGCAATACACACACACACATATACATACATACATACATACATACATACATACATACATACATACATACATACATACATACATACATACATACATACATACATACATACATACATACATACATACATACATACATACATACATACATACATACATACACACATTCACACGTACATACCCACACAACACATAGATACACAGTACATACATAGATACATACATACATAGATAGATAGATACATACATTCATACATACATACATACATACACACACAGACATGCATACGTACGTGCGTACATACGTACGTACGTACGTACATACATACATAGACACACACATACATACATACATACATACATACATACATACACACACACATACATACATACGTACGTACGTACATACATACATACATACATACACACATACATACACACACATATACATACATACATACATACATACATACATACATACATACATACATACATACATACATACATACATACATACATACATACATACATACATACATACATATATACATACATACATACATACATACATACATACATACATACATACATACATACATACATACATACATACATACATACATACATACATACATACATACATACATACATACATACATACATACATACATACATACATACATACATACATACATACATACATACATACATACATACATACATACATACATACATACATACATACATACATTCATACATACATACATACATACATACATACATACATACATACATACATACATACATACATACATACATACATACATACATACATACATACATACATACATACATACATACATACATACATACATACATACATACATACATACATACATACATACATACATACATACATACATACATACATACATACATACATACATACATACATACATACATACATACATACATACATACATACATACATACATACATACATACATACATACATACATACATACATACATACATACATACATACATACATACATACATACATACATACATACATACATACATACATACATACATACATACATACATACATACATACATACATACATACATACATACATACATACATACATACATACATACATACATACATACATACATACATACATACATACATACATACATACATACATACATACATACATACATACATACATACATACATACATACATACATACATACATACATACATACATACATACATACATACATACATACATACATACACACACACATACATACATACATACATACATACATACATACATACATACATACATACATACATACATACATACATACATACATACATACATACATACATACATACATACGTACGTACGTACGTACATACATACACACATACACACACACATACATACGTACGTACGTACGTACGTACGTACGTACGCACATACATACATACACATGTGCACATACGTAGTGATATGTGTATACATACGTATATATGTATCTGGGCGGCAGCCTGTTGCTCAGTTCACGATGCCATGCGATGCAGGGTGGCATCCAGCGCCGTGCCATTGGCGGCACCATGGCCAAGGCCAGCCGGCCTGGCTCGGGTGAAACGCACAGATGGCCTGCTCCCAGCCCCGAACAAAACGAGTCTCGTTGGGTGCAAAGAGTCTGCGTATCTGCTCCGCTTGAAACGCCTTGAAGCTGAAAGCAAGATCGCAGCGGGCCATACCCAATGAAAAGCTTGAGGTAAGACAGGAGACAGACACGCCCTACAAGCCGCAAGGAACGGATTTAAGCAGTAGACGCCCCTCACACGCACCCCTTGGAGTTCGATTGGAACACCACTCGCTGGCCTGGCGTGCTTCATGTCTGGGGGATCACATAGCAAGAGATAGACGTCCTCCTTTTTTCTTGTCGGGTGATCTAATCAACACTTGTTGGGTGATTTTGAGGCGAGTTTCCTTTTTGGTGGCATGATGTTTACAGGAAAACGATGTCAAGGAACCACGTATGTCTTTCTGACTTGAGGCGGGTGCGAAGTACATCAACAAGGGTGGCGCCAGTGGCATCAGTGACCTTGCAGGAGTGCCGATGTCTGAGGGATGATCAGATGTGAAGTGCTTTGCGTACATTCATTCGTGCTATGCTGTGACACGGGGTCAACATCTTTTCCAGGGCCGACCCCTTGTGAGCAATGACAGCAAGGAATGAATTGGGTCGCGGTTCGACTTCTGGTATGACTCTTTTCGGCAACCCCCAAGCATCGCCCCTTCTTGTGACCAAGCATGCCAGGACACGAGCAGAAGAACGGCGAACCTTTGGGTGGTGCGCCCTGCCGATTCGAATCGCAAGAACGCACCTCTCCCACCAGCGGTCGCCGTGCACAGGACCCTACTTCCCACGCATCTACCCGAATCGTGTGCCGGAGGAAGAGGCATGCCGTGTCGGCACCCCGCGTCGGCGCGGTGATCTTGGGATCGTGAACGTGCTCTTGACAGTCACGGGCAAACTTACCAGATCTAAATCATGAGTGCTTGAACCCAATCATTTTTGCCTCCAGACAACTGATTTGCTGCTCGTGGGGGCCATGAAGGCAAACCTGTGGCAGTATTTGTGTCCACGCTGGTAGGTAAGGTTAGTGATTGAGCATGGGGCAGCAGGCTTTGATATGTGCAGTGTTGCTCATTCTGTTCATCGGGTGGCGGATCGTGACAAGTGAAGTGAGCGATCCCGGAATGCATAGGTGTCTAACTCTCCTGGTCAACAGCAAGCTTCCGCACCTGTTTGCAGAACAACTCATTCTTTCTGCATGCTAAAGATTTGCTTGTTGCCAATTGTGACAGAACAGTGTCCACGCATTCACTCCCCTCACAGCTCGCATGTCGAAGGAACGATCAGGCATTCATGGCCGCTCCCAAGCGCATTGAATTGGCGGGCTTTTTTGTTTTTAGGGCTTCCCAGATCAGACTCGTGCAACGTAACTGGATTGGAGTTTGCGGCATTTGGGAAGCGCCCCGTCGCCTTGGGCTCTGGGCAGCCGCTTTCCCTTACTTCAGGCCGGACCGAGCGGGATCGAGGGACCGACAGGGCACTAACCAGACTGACATGTGGCTTGAAAACCAACCGGTAACCCCCCCGGCTCCCGTCAACTCAAAGGTCCGAGGAAACGGGATTCCCCAAGATTGGTTTTGTCCCTGCCTCAAAGTTGGGCACTGGACCAATAACAATCAGAGACTCTACAACTCGCGCGCAAGAAATCTGCAGACCACAATGACGAGGGAAGGTGTGAAGTTGCCAACTTGCCCAAACATTGCCTCGCAAGGCAGGTGCAGAGATGGCGACTAGGCTGGGCGCTGCCACAGTTGTCATGCGTACCATTCTAGACCGGGATATGCTGCGTGAACGCACTGAGAGCGGGCGTATGTTAGATCGCCAGTCAGAGGGCCTCACTGCATATGATCCTCACGAGCTGCGAAAAATCGTTTGCATGAAGAGGTCCTGGGGTTAATCAGCTGGAAGATTGCCGAGTTCACCGGATGCTTTGTAAACGGACCCAGAGGCACGTCGTTGGTCGACCAACGGGGTTCGCCACGGCCAGCCGACGCACCGCCATCCTTGCGGAAGCCTTCCGCCCTGAGAAGGCAACGCCATTTTTTTCCAAGGACGCGAGGCGGGGAGTCGCATTCAGTGTTCCGAGGCGTTCGCCCGAGGTCCCAAGGAGTTGCCCCAAGTTTCATGTCATATCGCCGACATTGTTATCCATGCTCTTGGGTTGAGTCGGATCAAGAAGCAAGGCAGCCTTCTGGAAGCTTTGCCCTCAATACGCAAAGAATCCCAAGCCGCCAATTGAGGCGGTTTCCGGCCCTTCGCCTGAATGCACCAGGATCCGTGACCTGCTTTGTGACGCGCTGAACGAAGCAAAGGATCCCTTGCGGAGCTACTTGGAGGCCTGGGCTGCGACCCAACCCACAGGGCTCAGTTTTGTGAAGATTCTGCTGCAATCCCGCTAGGACTGGCAGGCGTAGAGTGGACAGGTCCTGAACAGAATATGTTTTTCGCCTGTACGTGCCACCTGGCGAACTTTCTGCGTCCAAGTGAGCGGAGTCTTGCAAACTCGATCACACAACCGTGCGACGTTTGTGGAAGCGGTTTGGACATCAATTAGTGTCAAGGCGAAGAGCCATTGTGCCTAGTACAGCATTCATCTTCACATAGGGCTTTGATACTTGTTCGTGTATTTGACTCGCAACATAGAAAGGATGGCCAAACAAACAAGCTGCCGCTTGCTCATTCAATCCTGAGCTATTTGTATTTTGTGGAAGATTTTACGTTGGAATCGCAGCATAATGAAGACAATTCTCAGAGGCCACAGTGGACAACTCAATCCGAAGCTGCCTTCCAGAAGAAATATAGACATATCCCTCGAACAGCTCATCAACTGAAAGGAATGAGCCTTGTGTCCTTTTCGTTCATCCATTTGGAACGGCCATTTGTTCGTTTGCAGGAGCTGGACTGGGCACACTTCAACATGCTTATCGACGCCTTCCGCCCTCACGAGGCCGGAAGTTGAGAGCACGGGCCAATCTCAAAGCAAAGTTGAGCTCTTGAGCACACTGTTCCCTGGTACAAAGTCCTTTTGCAGTTCAGACGCAAGTCCTTGAGTGATGCGATGTTCCTCGAAGCTTCATGAGATCTGACTTCAGTATGCAAGAATGCCGTTCACTGCTTGCGGCACTGCTTGCGCCTGCAAATGTCTCCTTCAATTCAAGATGCTTTCATCAAACTTCCGGATCAAGGGAGAGCTCCTCGTGTTTCGCCCTTGCTGGCGCGACCTAGCCTGCTCCAAAAGAAGCGGGAGAAATGGGAGACAGCGAAACATTGAAACCGATGCCAAGCACATCCCCCGCTCGCATTGACAGGTGCCGGCAGGTGCATGCATTATCAAGCAGGGCCAATTGGTGGAGGACTTCAAGCCTGGGCTTTTTGTCTTGGAGGCGAGGCATTCGGTCGGATTTGGAACCCTTTTCTCCCAAAAGGGTTGGATGACCGTCTGACCTGTTCCCTTGTGCTCAAGAAGTCAAGCTGGCACAGCATGCCAAGGGTTCGGACCCAGATCTGGCAATGCCGGTTTGCGTTCGATCAAGCAAAGGGATTCATGCAATGCATGTGAGATTCATTGCTCTCCCCGAAGCAGGCTTCCTTCATTGAGCGCGCAAAGGAGGTAACTGCTCCAAACACGGCTGCACACAAAGGTCCAGCAGCCATCCTTGGCTGCTGATAACGGGCGGCAGGCCGATGAGAGTTCAGTGACGACGCTTTCCTCAGCTCGCCTCGTGCTGCATCTTCAAAATCAGTCACCTCTTGCTTAGTATGCGGCGGACTTGAAGACAAAATCTCAAGCACTCATCCCGCGCAAAGCCCGGACTGAAACAGATCAGTTGACATGGATCAAGCGAGAGAACCGGTGAGACTGCACTTTCCACCATGGACTCTGATGCGGAAGGCGGCAGTGCGAGAAAGACGCGATGGATCCTTGACGAACAAATGAATCGAGCGGTGCAATTGTACGATGCGGCTCATTTCCCTCGAGAAACGACACTCTGGAGGTGGCAGACTAGCAGAGCTGTGGAGTCGATGCATCATTGACCCGATGGTCAGGAGCTCCCCACCAACCCTTCCCTACATTCGGAACACTTTTTTTTTTGGGGGGGGGCGTTCGGATCCATATTCCTGAGAAGGGAGCCGAAACAAATCTCCAATCAATCAAGCAGGTTGTGTCTAGAAGTCATTCGAAGCGGCCAGGCAGGTGAGCTGGAGGCTTGGAAGGCGGATCCCTCTGGCTTGAAGGACAGTGCCGTCCGACCGCTTGTTGGGCATGCACGGATAAGATAGCGATGATAGCGATTTGGTGCCGTGCGCCCTCACTGTGAAACCCTGCCCGCAAGCGGAGGTTGAGGGAAATTGAACTCCAGCTAGAAGCCACCAACCAATGCGTTCTGAAGCCAACTTGCACTCGCGATGTCAGGAGGCCAGGGTTCAGACCTACCGACAGTGTGGTGCCCAAGTGATGCAGGCTCGTTTCATTCAATGAACTGCATGGAAAGTTGCCGGCAACTTTCTAAGCCACTTCCCATTTTGAGCTGTCGCTTCCTGCGCTGGAAGCTTGAAACATCTTGACAATGTCTCCCCTTCCCAGTTGAAAGATCTCTTACACAATGTCTTTGGATTCGTTCGACCGCTCTCGGGGCTCGCGCCTTGCCCCGAGGCCCGGCTGTGTTTTCGGGGAGCTGGCGGTGCTCCACCAGGCATCGCTTCATTGGATTTGTTTCAACGACCAATCCGTCAAGCCGCAAATCCAGCAGCGGGCTCAACGACCACACACAGCTTCATGTCGATTGAGGGTTGGACTCGTAGGCCCCGCGAGCGGCTTCGGTGGATGCGGTGAAGGCTGGTCATTGAGCAAGCTGTGTGTTCTGAATTGTCAAGGGAGTCAATGCCGCACTCTTGATGCAACTTGATGCCTTTTTCATGTGAATATAACTTGCGCTGGCCTTTCAGTCTTAGGTACTGTCCGCTACTGTCCTGAAGTGTATTCTACTTCTGTGATATGCAGACTTGAGTATAGCAAGATCCTGATAAACCGAGCTTTTCTCACTCCAAGGATCCCCGAGAGCTGGCAGTGCGGATCCGCAGGACTCGAAGATCTGGTCCGTGAGTCGGCAGACCGTCGTCAAGACCACCAGATCTTTCCAGGTGGGAGCTGGGGATCGGGTCAGCTACCGGCTCCAAAAAGGATGATGGCAGCTTTTTCCGTGTTGTTTTTCTGCTGCCAAGCAAGTAAGTCTGCACCTTACGAGTGCATATTCGCATGTGCTAAGGGCAGTTGGGGCCACTGCGCCAGGAAGCAAGACGGAGGTACTACGACAGCAAGCTTCAGCGCAGCTCTCGGTACTTGGATCAGATCAAATGTACTGCAGCCACCCCTTGACGAGATCCGAGCAAAAGTGAGTTGCTATCACAAAAGAAACCTGAGTTGTTCTACCTCAGCTATGCTTAGCAATCCTGGGGTGTGGGGCGGGCCAAAACAACTCTGGCCAAAATGCGTTTGGTCTTGCATTGGCCATACCAACAATGTTAAAGATTTGAAGGTGGGCGCAGGCTCAAGTTTGTCATGCCAACTGCCATGAGCTTGCTCTTACTGGTCTATTGCCATGTCTATTGCTTTCGTTCCTGTCTTGCTCAAATTGGCAAAGAAAGCACCCTCATGTCATGTCCACTTTCAGACCTTGTCAGGCCTATTGTCACCGCGCACAGGTCAACCACGCAACTTTGTTTGCTCGGTTCCTTGCTTCATGTGCCTTTCACCGTGACTTTGTTTGCATCTTTTTCCTGTGGTTCTTGTTCAACCCAGCAACCAATGAGGATCAATGAGGACCTTAAATGGAAACATATTTCTCCTGAATCAATTGATTGACAATGTTTCAATTGTTTCTTTGATTGACAATCACACCGCCACTTTTTTCTGGTGACCTAAGTAACCCTTCTTTGAGCTGGAGGTTTGGGATTTGAACCGGTTTTTGGTCAAACACCCCGAATGCGAAGGAAGTTGATTGGCCGTCCTGTTTGGTTTGGCAATTCTTGAACCCAACACCGGGTCAAATTTCCGGGGGGATGCAACTTGCTGTTGAGGGATGGCAATCTGATCAGGATGGTGGAGCTGCTGCAACCCTTGGGCAAGGAGCAGAGACAGCAGGTGGGGGGGGGAATGACCACAGAAGTCACTTCTGGAGCAAGCCAAAAGAAATAGAATGGCCGGGAGCAAAGATGTGTTAGACGTGCAAAACATGAGAGAACAGTGTATGTGAGAATCACCAGCCCCGCAAGAAGGGATGATTCAAATGCTAGTAAGTGGAGGAATGGCATGCCGTGCTTTCTAGTCTTGCACAAAAGCTCCCTTGGGCGTAATTTGGGCGCAATTAAGGGCAACTGCATCGACGCGGTGCTTGCTACTGTACTACTTGTTGACAATTGTTTTTCGAGGCCAAGCTGAAACCATCTGAAACACTGAGAGACGGAACATTTTTTGTTTTTCTTTTTTTGTTTTTAAACAAATCTCGTGTTGGAGTGAGAAGAAAGCACCTTGGCGAGGTCATTGAGTGCCTGCGTTCCCGGGACTACAAAGCTGGGGACATGATCATTCGAGAGGGAGATGAAGGCGCGCAGTACTCTCAGCCGCCGTGCTCGCCACAGCCAGTTTGGCTGTTCTGTCCCTGCGCATGGAGTATATGTCTATAGAGAATATAAGATATATATATATATATGTATATATATATATATATGGAATCAACCAAGTTGCTTCTGAGAGCTCCTGGTCACCTGGTCAGGCCATGAGTTCTTCCTGCTCTTCGATGGGCGAGCCTCAGCCATCCAGGAGCGACATCGCTTCAAGGGTCTCCACAAACGGGCCTGCCCGGGTCATCCCGGGGTGAAAATCGAGGGTTTGACCCCGGCAGTCGGGTGGTTCCTGTGTCAGGACGGCTTCATCGTCAAAAGATACGAGTCCAGTGCTGAGCAGCGAAGTGAAGGGCATCCATTACACATCCTTGACCTGCAGAATGAAAGCCTTGAGTTGCGCGGTGTGCCTTGTTTAGTTTGTAAGTGGAGTTTTCTTGAAGATCCCATCATGTCTCAACAAACTGGGCTATGCAAACAGAGCGCCTGCCACGCAATTTGCGCGGAGGCCCGGCAACCACTTCGGAGAGCTAGCCCTGTTATCTGCCAGGCGTTTGGGTTTCTGGAGTTGGTGCTGTCGAAATTCCAGCCATGAGACAGTTGGTTGTGGTTCCGATGCGGTGACACACGATTTACATATGTTTTGTCTATCTTTCTCGCTGTTTCTCTCTATCTTTCAATAAAGTTATATAATTGTGATCTAATGTGTTCCAAACTCGATCTAATTGATCTACACATATATATATATATATATTTACGTTTGCTTGTCGAGTGTATCTATTTACATGCCCACCTACCTGGCAGGCCTCGCGCCGCCTCGGTGGTGGCAGACACGGACTGTGCCCTGGCAGTGCTCAGCGAAAGCGACTTCCGAAGGCCCGCTCGAGAGCGAGCGGCGTCTCGACAGACACATCCTTTGAAATTCTTGTGGCAGATATGGGGCATGGATGCAAATGTGAGCCTTCGCTTTGGAGCCATCGCTTGTGCAACAGATCTTAGTTTGGACTAGGACCAGATGTTTGCAGGAAGCAGACCTTCCAAGACTTACAAGTTCTTGCAAATAGCTTGCAGGCTGCTGGGGCCACTGGATGCGCTGCACAGCCCGGCCCCCAACTCCGAACTCCATCGCGCTGGCATTGGGGACAACGGATGTAGGGGACAACTCTGCCAGACAGCTTCGATAGGATGCGGGCCACTTCACCGAGCATGAGATGTTATGAGAGTGGCTTCCTTTCACAGGCTTCCAGAAAGGACTTGCCGTGCCTTGTTGCTTGCGCGTCGCACGTCAACGTACTTTTGTGCCAGGCGTGACCAAGACCCGACCCGGACAAGAGCCGCTTCGCGCTCATTCTCCCGGGACAGCGAGGCATTTGGAGGCGGGAGCTGCAGCATGCCCGAGGTGAGAGTATATGGCCCATGTTGACGTCACTCGGACTGTGACAGGTGCTTCAATCCAGAAATTCGGAAAGCCATCTCTATCATGCTACTGTAGTATATCATGCCAAATCGACTGGTGAAGTGCCCCAGCTGGTTTTCAAGAGATGCAGATGGTTCGTTTGCTTCATGGCTGCGTACCTTGCCTTGCCAACTGCTGCCGAAAATCCTAAGTTCCCTTTGACAGCTTGATTTATGCTCCGGCCGAGACCGCAGCCCTGACAGCAGCCCAGACTGCCGGGCATCGCTGGCAGGCGGGAAGCACTGGTTGCCCGTGGGCGGACAAGAAGCTCAAGAAGCTCTGTTTGAATTCCGGTCACATGTTTGGTTCAAGCGATTCGGCTTGCAGCTCTTTTCCCCATCCACTATATCAAACCATATCCACCAAGTTTAGTTATTAAAATGGAAAAGGTTGCAACGGCAGTTGCCCCCGCCTTCCCCGGACTCGGCAGCTGGCCAGCGGAAAGTCGTCGCTTGTCATCGTGGACGCTTCTTGCCAGGCTCCTTGGCGCTGACTGCATCCCCCACATCTTGAGCCTGTATCAGAAGAGTCGCCTCTTCACTCTGGCACGCAAGACTTGCACCTCTCCAATCCACATCTCCTTTGGCGCTGCCCGCGGCCTGCCAGCGTTCTCCGCCTTGCCCAGCTGCAGTCGTAGGCCTGGAAATGGGTGAGCTGTCTTTGAGGTGCATGAAGCCGGAGACGGGGAGCACCGCGCATGAATCCTGCTGACCCACATATTACCTGAATTCCAGCAGCTTTGACTGCTCCCCACAACTCCCGGCTGACGGAGCGGAGTGGAAGTACATGGAACTACTCCAGAACATGAGCGCCATCGTGACAGGCAACCAGACCTGCGCCCTGTCCCACCAACCCCGATAGCTGCTTCGTCGCCACGCAGTGCATGTGGACAGAGGGACACCTTTGACATGGTGCCATCAAGGAAGCCACTGTGGTTCACAGGGATGTACAGCGCCATGGACAACTCCAGTAACTTGCAGACGCTGGACGCACGGCTTCCGACGATATCATTGTGGCGGTCCGCAGCCAGCATCCCACGGAGACAGATTTCGAGCAGCTGAATGGCATCACATGAACAAATGGCATGTCTTGGCTATGCGCTGCCCCAGCACAACCACTAGCATCGAAGGCAGTCTCCGCCGCCCTGGTGCTTGGCCTGAGGCAGCTTTATAAGTTGACCCACCCCCACTTCGGCTATGCATGCACAAGGGAGGCTGGTGACTGCTTTCCCCGTGCTTGAAGCAGCATCCTCGATTGCCGGCAAGAGCCCCGGGCATCCTGGCCTCTGTGAGCCGAACGGTCACGGTGTCCGGGGAGCTGCGTCTCACAATGGAGACTTAGCTTGCAAAGCAACAGCCTGGAGTCCCAGCATCACATGGCTTTCGGACAGCAAGGCCAAGCAATCCAGTCACACAAACTTGAACAGCACGTGCGTCAATGTTTTGATGGATAGAAGGCAGTGGTGACTTGGCAGTTGAACCTCGCACACTTCGTTCATGGTTTGCATCTTGCTTGCCACAAAGTGAGACAAATGCTGCAAGCATCACAGCCGGGCCTTGGCCTCATGCCGCCGCTTGTGACTTTGCAGGCCGGCGAGCCACCCGCGACATGGGCTTCGACATGCCCAGACGATCGTGCCCCGGAGAGAACATGAAGGGGCCATGGACCGAAGAGCCATGTCAGGAGCTCAGGGCGAGAGGTGCCCGCAACCCAAGTGGAGCAGGCAAGTGATTCAGGTTAGGCACTGGGAGGGTTGTGTTGAAACTTGGCCTGGGGTGTTGCCGGCTTTGACAAGCTCACGTCTTTCAGTCTCTTTTGTGGCTTGTTTGAGTGTTGCCCTGTCTGAGCGTTGAAAGGTACGGCGGCTATGCAGGGAGAAGCTCCGCACACTTTTAGTGCGCGGATCTGAGTGCCTTAAACTGCAACGCAGCTGGGATCAACGCAAGGTGGTGTGAACCACTGTGCAGGAATTTGTGCTTCAGTGCTTTGGGATACACCAAACTACATTAATATAGTTGCAATTCAGAAAGTTGAGTGCAGATCCTTCAGCTGCAATGATGTGCCGTAGGGTTTGCTCCAAAGATGAGAGCAGAAAGCGACAACTTTGCTCTTTGCAGCAGAACTGATTGTTGGACATGACCTTCATGCGCAAAATGCGCCTCTCATTTCGGGCATGGATGGGCCCATGATCTTTGAGGTGTGGCAGTGGCATTGACGGGGATATGCAAGTGCACACATGCGTTTGTTCAATCGCGAGTCGAAAGTTCATGGAACCTTTTTTGTGCCTTTCGACATCGCAGAGAGGTCGGTGCCATCCTTGTCCGAAAGCCTGTCCTGTGGGGATAGGCTGTGACCAAATTGGCTGACTGAGCCGGAGGGGCTTTTGACTCCTGCGCTTCCTGCTGATCGGAAGTCATGTGGGACTCCATGTGAATCCATGTGAATCCATGTGAGCTGTACATTCTCCGATCAGACGGCGAATTCACTTTGCGGGGCCCCGGTTAAATCGGGGCGCCGCCACACTCGCAGCCCCAAGGCACTGTTAAAGCAGATGCAATGTTTGCAAGCGGTCGAGTGGGAGTGTGACTGGACCATTTGCACAAAACCCATGGGAGGGTTGGTTTGGCTCCTGTGAAGACAGCATGACAACACTGTAAAACCAAATACCCTCACTTTCAGACCATTCGGTTGCTTGGGTCACTGGGTCTTGAGAGCCAGGAGTACCGCGCGCAGAATCGCATTGTGGGCCGATCGCCCCAGCAAGGGCCTGAGCAAACCGAGCGCGCTGGTGTATGTTGAGCTGCCATCCGAAATAACGATTATGAATTTAGGAGTGAAGACGAAAGCTGCTGGATCTTGTGACGCACAGGAACTGTTCAATCAACATCAAATCTTGACTGCTGTTTGGTTTGTTCTTCAACTGTTCGCTTTTTTGGTAAACGGCCGCAAATAGTTTGCTGTTTGCATGGGTCAATCAAAGACCGGTCCAGAAACATGTGACCCCCAAACGTAGCGCCTGTTATACGCTGTTCGTGCAGATGTAGCGCGACGGCATGATGAAGCAAAACAGCACGCAATGGTACATCACCATGTGTTCGGCAGCACACTAAGGAAGATCGCCAATCTGGGTGTGACTTTGGTGTCCAACGCGAGCAAGTACGTCTCCTTCACCAAGGCTTGTGGGCAGTGGCATGCAAGCTGTGGGCCCTGTGTGGCAGTGCTTGGCTTTGGCTCGAGCCCGCTCGCACGAAGCAACCGATGCAGGCAAACAAGGTTGGTGCAAATTTTCAGCATTGGGAGAGATGAGTTGATTCAAGAGAATACGATACCATTTGGAGATGAAAGGAGACAGCTTCCATGCTCATACAATCAGAGCGGCTTTCCGTTGGCATGGTCTGCGCTGCGGTGTGTGATGTCCCACATGGTGCGCCTTGTGCCCCTTGCACGCAACGCAGTTTGCCAGGTCGTTGGCAAGAAG
Organism: Effrenium voratum; assembly: GCA_963377175.1. Lineage (NCBI taxonomy): Eukaryota > Dinophyceae > Suessiales > Symbiodiniaceae > Effrenium > Effrenium voratum. The sequence continues at coordinate 34,724 of CAUJNA010001325.1, read as the reverse complement.
GACTGAGCCATTTCTCCCGGTTGAGGGTTCCGGAGACATTCCAGATGCTTCTGTGAGACTTTCGCTTTTCGCCGGGTACTACTGCTGCATTTTCGACATCCCCAGGCCTCAGATTTCGACCAACAGAAGCACAATGGCAAGCTTCGGAACTAGCCAAGATCGATTTTGTTCGTGGATAACTTATTTTCTGGCTGTGCATGTCAGGCAAGTCTGTCGTGCCTAATTTTTTCAGAAGGTTTCGGAGAGTGAAGCTTCGTGCCGCTTTCAATCGAAATGCCCAATCCTCGCCTTGACCCTTTCGTCATTAGACAGTTGGCCCTCCAAAGCAAACAGGACCAATACGATGTTCATCGCATGTAGAGAGCATTTTCCATTCACATGCTCACAATTCTTCTTGGGTCTCCAAGTTCATTGTTCTGCCGTGTTGAGGGGAATTTTCAGCCTGACTGTGTGGAATGATGGCCGGGTATGGATTGAAGGCATCACCCAGCGCTCTTTATTTGTGCATTCGGCGCCGAGCCGACACGGGCGTCTGCCGACGCAGCGCGACTGAGACGGGTGCCAAGTAAACCAACCGCACATGGCAAGGGTTCTCTGACATTCAAGTCATACGTGGGCAGGTATTTGCTTTGTGTGTGTGTGTGCGTGCTTGTGTTTTCCTTCAAATCAGATTTGAATTTAGTTCTTTGGCCATGTATTTGGAAGTTGGTAGCACGTGTCCAATTGTCAGCATGCCCGCCTTGCCTCACACTTTTGTTGTCAACATTACTTTGCGCACAAGAAGCTTGAGGTTTAGAAAGCATTCAATCTGAGAAGCAAGGGCCTAATCTATGCCAGGAAACTTGAAGGCACTTGCCAGTTGCGCTGCACACCTTGAAAGCGCACCAGTCGATGGAAGCCTTGGATTTCGTCGAACATTTGAGAGAGGGTGTGTGTGGAAACAACAAGCAACCTTAGTCAGGGCAAGGTGGCCCTCCCAATCAAACTCGTGTTTCAGGGCACAACCCCTTGCGTCTTTGCAGCGTCGGAGCTTGTCGGACAGTTTGAGCCATAGAACTTGTTCACCGAAAAGATGCAGAACCAGGACACTTTTGCTGACCCGTTCCGAGAAGTCAGGCGTTTCTGCGCCTTGCTGAAAATGGACGCTGTTGGAGCATCGAACGAGTCTTTTTTTAACACACTTTCCGCGTGCGAGCTTGGCACTTTCCCGGACCCGGCTGTGTGGTTGGGTGTTTCAGGCAGGTTCTTTGACGTTCTTTGTGTCCTTTCGGCGTCGGGAAGAACCGGGGACCCAACAAGTGCCGCCGTGCACATGGGACGTGAATGCAAACCTCACCGCAATTGCAGGACTAGAGAGCCGTTGGTTTCGGGCAGCAATGTTTTGGCTTTCACCTGGTCCTCTTCCCATGCGTTGCGTTGAGGTCAGCCTGGGCCTCTGCAATTCTTCCTGTAGAGAGGCCCACCGAAACGCCGCCTCCGCCGTGGAGCACAAGGGCCTTAGGGCCGGGTTTGCGTTTGACGGGATACGAGCAGTGGGCCGAACGGGCACACGGCGAGGCGTTTTTAAGGCAATCCGTCTTGAGCCCAGAGCTGCAGGCTACTGTTGCGGAAGATCCGAAATGACAAAAAAATCAATTGTCGGCTGGTATGGGTCGAAGAAGCTTGCAGCAGGCCTTGTTTAGGATGCTGTGTGTAGCTCTCATCAAAAATGCTGCCTAAAGCCTGAGCCAAATGCCAGAACATGACAGGCACCTTAAAAGACATCGCAGGAATGCGTGTTTGCCATTGTGTTTGCTCAAGCCTGTCGGACTGCGTGGGCACAAGAGAGGGCAATCAGATGGGCAGATCAATGCAGCACTTTGATTTCACTCAATCTGAAGGCCAGAGTGTACATATATATATATATATGTGTAAATATGTGATGGAACACATATTGTATATATATATATAGGTTACTCTGAAGTTTGGGCTGGGGATATCCAGTAGCCTTATCGAGTGTGTTCTATATATATATATATACACATTTCTGTATGTAATGTATGCATGTATGTATGTACCCTAAAGAAAGGAAGAGGCATCACCCCAGAAGTGACTGGTATATATATATATATATATACACATGCATATATATATATATATATCTATGTATATATAATGAGCAGCGTTGAGCACACAGGCACGAGCTTCATGGGCCGCACTGGTCGCATGGGTTGCATGGACGGCGCCTGGAAGGCCTCGCAATGAGGTCTCGAAGAGGACTCATCACGGTGACGTCATCTCGATACGCATTCGAGTCGTTCCAGTCATTTGAGTCATTCGAGTCATTCTTTGTGTTTAAAAATATCTGAAAAGCTCTCCGACATGTGAGGGAGCAAGATCATGTGCTCAGTTCACCTTCCAAATGTTGTGTTTGTGTAGAACTCCTTCCACTTTTTAACCTTCCGCGATTTCGGCATCATGGCAAAATCGGACATGTGGTGCAGTGTGTGTGTGTGTGTGTGTGCATATCAGCTGCTTGGGGCTTGACACCCTTTTCCTGCACAGCAGCTGTTCTTTTTTCGCCCTGAACAGCAATCAGGTTTACTATCAGGCTTGTTGAGGAGTGTTGCAGGCAACGTTAAAGGTGGAAGAGGGACAAGCTCTGGAATCTGAAAATGTTGGATCGCTTTGCTTCCAGCATCGTGCAGGATGCTACCAAGCGGCGGTCCCCAATGGCTACTTGGACACTTGGACGCGCAGCTTTGATAGGCTTCTGGTTTGCCCCCTTTGAAACTTTGCAGCTGTCTCAATTGTCTCAACACTTTGACCGTTGCCCAAGATAAGAAACACCATATTTTTGGAGTCTATTTTGTTGGAGTTTCAACCACTGGGAGGATGATGTCAGAGGCCTTTAGGCCGCAGTATGAATCAAGCCGCAAAACTGGCTGTTTTAGGCCCCTAGAGGTTGTCGTTTTGCTTTCGAACTGGCTTCAGGTTGATCGTCCTTGACTTTGCGCATCTTCGCTCGACATACTTCGGCCCAGGTCGCCAGAGGTGCAATCGAAAGTCACCCACTGCTAAGCTGACCTATGCTGTTTTCAACAGATTGGTTCACTCGTCCTGCTGTTCCCCTGTACCTTGGATTGCCCGCCTGCTCAGAACAGCAAGAAGCCGAGCCTGACTGTGCCTTGGCATAACGGCAGACAGGGCCAAGACCTCCGCATTTCAGTTGCACCCAGGGCTACCTGTTCCACTGAGGCAACTGTTCATGTCTGAACAAGCTAGCGGGTACGGATAGTGCACTTTGCTCTCCAAAGAAGCTCAACACTGAGGATAGCCGCTTGAAGAGCAGGCCCATCAGCATCAGCACCCAATCCACTGCCTGTGCTGGGCTCAAGGGAAGTGGATGTTGGATGTGTCTTGCTTTGAGGCTACTCGTTCTTGGGGTTGTTTGATAAGAAGTTCAAAGGGACACCATCCATTTTGAAGGTTTATCTTCTTTTCAGATGTTCCTGTAAGATCCATTCATCAGCTGCGCGTCGTTGCGACTGCTCCTTGCTCCACGTGCCTGGTGATGGTAGCTGCTCCTGCATGAGTTGCAAGTGCATGGACGCAATGTATGCCAGAGTGCAAGCCTGCAATTAGCATCGCGAGTCCAAGAGATTCTTCCAACAACTAAGCAAGGCCTTTGGCAAGCATTGCGCCTGCCAAAGTCCTGCTCAAAAGGTCGGCAAGCTCTGCTCGACTCAGACACCGCCGGTTGAGGAGTGGATGTCAAAAGGTGCAGTCGGGTTTCGGGCGTTCGGTTTATTTAGGTTTGGGGTCGGGGTCCGACTTGAGGCTCTTTGAGCTCCGTGGACTTGCTGAGTCCTTCTGCCGGGCCCCGAGAGAGACGGGCTGAGAAAACGAGATATTTCGGGACTTCAAAGGTTCAGAGTGATTTTGGTGCAGGTGGCATCAATGATGACAGGCTGGAGGACAGTACACCAGGGAGGCTGCCTGCTGGTTTTCGAGCAAGTGGTAGGGAGGTGGAACTTAGTTGTTTTTTAGATCCTGACACGAGGCTCGGCAAGGTTTTGGCCAGGAACGAGGAGACCGTGCCGAACCATGTCATGGCGGTGGAGGATCGTTATCTCCTCCTCAGAAAGCTGGGAGAGGGGAAGTCAGGGCCCAAGCAGATATCGGCAATTGATGGGAGTTGCTTGCCGTTCGTTTCCCAGGTCCCACGAGTGAAATCATGTGAAATCATTTCCTGCCTTGAAAGCTGTGGGAAGCGGTCGCTAGGTTTGGCACGGTGCAGCTGGCCGCTGGGCCCTCGTGAGAGAGGCGGTTTACCGATAGATTCAGTCTGACGTCTCAGCCTGTGCCCATGAAAGTCACGTTTGATGCCTGCCAAATGTTCATACTGCAGTCAAGGTCCTTGCTTATTCCTGTTCGTGATACACTTCGATTACACATCACAGAGATAAAAGCAGGCAGGCAAACAGGCAGGCAAGCAAGCAAACAAGACATATGCATAAATGCGTAGCATTCTTGCAGACAAGTATTGCTGGACCCTCCTTGGAAGCCTGCTGTCATCCATGAAAGTCAGGGTGTTCTTGCAGCCAGACCAACTGCTTCTCCGATATGATCTGAAATTCGAATCCAGCTTGCTGTTGAGACTGCAACATCAGCTCCGTGTTCACGAAGCCGGTCAACGCCCAGGTGCGAAAGGGCACCAACCAAAGATATGCTGCGAAGTTGATGCCGCACTACGGCGCTGCTTGGATGCAGTTCTGGGTGATTCGGGTTCGAAGCCCCTGAGACTCAGCATATGTGCATCCACACCGGGCCTTGCTTTCCGAACACTGGACAAGAAGACTGGTCTTTTGCGTCATCGCAATGATATATATATATATATATATGGTACCCCCCCCAAAGATCGACCATTTTCTGTGTTTTATCTCTGGTGACACATCCCAGAATCTGCAAGGTCTCGGGCTTCTGGCTTCCCAACTTCATCTTGCATCTGCCTTTTGGCTGCACAGGATGAACATGTTGAAAAAACCCGAAGAAATCAAAAAAATCAAAAAATCAAAAAAATCAAGGTCCTGGAACAGATTGCCCAGACCCAGTGACTATCTCTCTCAAGGCCTTGTTTTTTTTTGTTTTTTTTGATTTTCTCAAGGTTTGTCACTTTTCCAGATTCTGACCTGGGCATTCTCTCCCAGGACCCTGATTTTTTATTTTGTTGTTTTTTTGAGTTCATTGATTTTTTTGATTTCTTCGAGGTTTTGCAGCTTCATGGGTTTCTTGCCCTTCGCCCCTGAGCATCTTCCTTGCAGTGTTGGAGCTTTGGCGTACAGAGCTGCAGTTTTGCAGCCCTGCCAAGTCTGTATTGCAACCAAGGCCTGCAGTGTTGGAACTCTTGTTGGAAATGCCTTGCTTGCCTGTAGTTTGGCAGCCTTGCCAGGGCAGCAGGGAAGCCTGCAGTGTTGAAACTTTGGCAGGTGAGGCGCTCAAGTCTTGCAGTGGCCTTAGTGTTCAACTCTTGCCAAGCGGGTTGCAGTTTTGAGCTTGAACCCAGTTTGGCAGCTTGCTTGGGCAGTGTGCTGGAAGTGCCAGTTTGGTGGTGGAAGTCTTGTAGCAGGTGGCAAGAACCCTTGCCAGGGTATTGGAACTTGGCAGGTTGGCAGGTTGCAGTTTTTTGCAGCCTTGCCCTGCAGATTGGCAGCCTTGCTGGAAATTGTGGAATGTTGCGCTGGGCCAGCAACCAAGTTTCAAGCCTTCCTTGCAGTGTGGGAGCTTTGGCAGACAGAGCTCCCAAGTTTGTTTTGCAAACAGGCCTGTGTTGGAACTTCTGTTTGAACTCGCTTGTCTGTAGTTCAGTGTTGGCGCAGTTGGTTGCAAATTGGATTGGCAATTTTGCAACCTTCAGGTCTGTAGTTTGGCAGCCTTGCTTGGGAAGTCTTGCAGTGTTGAGTTAGCAAGAGGTTGTAGTTTGCAACCTTGCTCTGCAGTTTAGCAGACTGCTTGGCAGGCTTGAAAAGCCTTGCAGTTGGGTGTGCCTGCAGTGGTGGAGCCTTGCAGTTTGGATTTTGCAGCCTTATTTGTAGTTTGGCAGACCTTGCAGCAAGTGGGAAGCCTGCAGTGTTGAAACTTTGGCAGGTTGGCAAGGTTGGCAAGGGCTGTAGTTTTGCAACCCTGCAGTGTTGGAGCCCTTGCAGGTTGGCAATTTTGCAACCTTGCCAGGGCCCTGCAGTTTAGCAGACTTGCTTGGAAAGTCTTGCAGTGTTGGAGCTGGCCCTGCAGTGTTGAAACCTTGCAGGTTGGCAATTTTGCAACCTTGCCAGGTCTGTAGTTTGGCACCTTTGCTTGCGCAGTGCTTTGGCAGGTTGGTAGGGGTTGCAGTTTTGCAAAGCCTTGCAGTGTTGGAGCTGAAGCCCTGCCAAGTCTGTTTTGCAACCAAGGCCTGCAGTGCCTGCAGATTAGCAGACTTGCTTTGCCAGGTCTGTAGTTTGGCAGCTTTGCTTGGGCAGTGTCTTGGAAACTCTTGAAGTTTTGAAACTTCAGGTTGCCAGGGGCTGCAGTTTTGCAAAGCCTTGCAGTGTTGCAGCCCTGGCAGGTGCGCAATTTTGCAACCGTCCTCAACAACACTGCACTTGAATGTCGACCCCAGCATATGCACATCTGTTTCTTGCAGTAATGCGCCGCATCTTTCTCAAAACACAGAAAATGGTCGATCTTTGGGGGGGATAGCATATATATATATATATACATACACGTACCAGTGAATTCTGCGTGTTTGGGGGGGGGGTTAACATGTATATATATGTGAACACACACACGAAACATGCATAGTTCGTGTTTTCCATGTGCACACGCCCAACTGGGCCTCGGTCACTCAGGACCTGGAGGTGCAAATTACGAAGTGCCTCAGCCATCCTCACATCGTGCGGCTTCACGTGCCTTGGCCAGATGCATCGAATTTGGGCAATGGGGGACAGCTGCCTGTGCGACAAACGAGAGTCCCTTCAACGATTCAAGCGTTCCAATTGTTGCCTTTCGGCCTTCTTTGACAAACAAGTAATAGACTAAAGATGAGGCGCGTTTTTCTTTGGCCCTTCGGAGGCCTGCACTAAGGAGACGGTGAAGTGCCGGACGGGTCTTTGCCTCGTTCTGGATCTTTGTCTCGGAGGGGATTTGCATCAATGGATTGCCAGCAGATTTCGCAAGGAGCGCGAGAAGGAAGCCGAAGGAAACCTGGCACCCAGGAAGCCGAGGTGAACCTGCGTGATGGCACAAACAAAAATAATGACCAAACATTGTTTGAACTCATCTTCCGAAAGCAAACAAGCCCGATTCACCAACTACGAGTCAGGAACTATTCACCAAATACGAGTCTGGCACAAGCGGCCCGCTTCAAGAATTATGATTCGGCAACTATCCAGGCCCGATTCAGAAACTACTGTGCAATTCAGGAACCAGCGGGGTGGGTCGGGTCAAGCTTCCGGCCACACAACACAAAATGCCGCCTTGGGAAGCTTCTGAATCAGGCCTTTGTAGTCTCCGAATCAGACCATTTTGGTTTCCGAAATACAAATCAGTGCGTGTCAGTTTCTGAATTAGCTTTGAACTTCCGAGTAAAACTTTTCGTTTCCGAATCATACTGTTTAATTTAGTTTCCAAATGAATAAGACCCTTTAGCTTCCGAAGAAAACTGTTGCAACATAAAATATGTTGACGGATCCTTGTGGCAAACTCAACATGATATTTCATCAGAATGGCTGGCAATGACGCAACAACCCCAGCACACAGCTAGTCCACCAACAACACGAGCAAAACCAGAGACCATGTCACACCTCAGAGATGTTCGCTTTCCGGCAACACCTGGCAGGAGGTTGGCAACCGGCAGACCTACCGTCCGCCTGGCAGCGCAGAGGCGCCGATTGAGTGGCCACATGGCGAGCCTTGGATGTGGCCGCAGGTGAGCAGCTTCCTGTGGCAGATTCTCACGGCAGTGGCCTACCTGCATCACCACAGGAGCCTGGAAAGTGGACAGAAACTGGATCTCCGTGTCTGTGGGCAGCTTTGTGAATGTGTGTTCAGAGGGCGCTGCGGCATATGTTGCACGTTTGCGGAGCGGGCGTGTGGTAATGTTGCTGGATGTTTGCAGGATTGTCCACCGTGACATCAAGCCTGGCAACTTGCTCCTTGTTGAACAAGGTTCACGCAGCCTGCAGCTCGGCACGAAAGCTTTGCCGACTCGAGGGTATCCCTTGAATTCGGCATTCGCGCTATGCTATGAATGCTATGCTTTTCTTTGTTCTAGCTTTGTTTTCAGCAAGCTTGGTCTCAAGAGGGCCCTTGTGAGAGGTGAAAAGGGCGCCTTTCCGGGCTCCAGAGAGTCGGACATTTGCCCGGTTCCCATGTTGCTGAGGAAGCTGGCAGACTTCAACTTGGCCTGCAAATTCAGCAAGGGTCACAAGCTCTCATCTCGCTGCGGCTCCCTGATGTACCTGGCACCAGAGGTGCTCAGGCGTGCCTACACTGCCACGTGGCTGAGACACGCGCCCGTCAGTCCGTTTCCAGCTTTGCTTGCCAAAGGGTGGGAGTGCGTGTACTCACATCCATCAAAACAGTTTTGTGGTCATCATTGTGCTGCCTTTTGCAAGAGTCTGAGTTGGGACAGGTGTTTCTCAGCAGCAGAGTTTAACGCCCTGGAAACCAGACGTTCATTCCCGGCACACACTGTTGGAAGAGCTGCGAGCCCTGATTCGAAGATGGTGAACAACTTCTTGCGCAATATTTGCATTGGCCCTGTCTCTCAGGAGCGGTGTGACATTTGGGGCATTGGAGTAACCTTCCAGGACAGCCGAGTCCAGCAATCCGAGTGGTCTGTCGAACAAGTTTATGTTTATTGTAGATTGTTTACTGCCTGACTCAAACCAGTCATATGGAACACTTGCACGTCACGCCATTGCCGATCAAGCGAATCAAGAGTTGACGCGGCATATGTTTCCAAGCTGATCGCCAATTGCCTCTTTGGCCTGCTTTATCTTTCGCAAGTTTTTGAGTTGATTTGTTTGACAGAAGCGTTTTTTGCGAGGACCTTGTGACAGGTGAAGCTCTTTGGCAAGGACAGCAAGATCAAGAGATTGAGAAGCTGATACTCCACAGCAGCCACTTGCCATCCATGAAGGATCGACCCAGAAGTCCTAAAGTTAAGAAAAGGCAATGCCCAGCCCAAACCCTGGTTCGCTCCTAATCTGAGCTGAGAACCGCACCTTCGAAGCTGCCACTGGCTGCTTGGCAGAAAGGGGAGAAGGAGCCGACTTGTAGTTTGGCATGATTTTTACTTTGGCAGAGCGTCAAATCGTGTTGTTGCTTTCCAATGTCTAATATGTTGACACACTTTAAGCTAAAATACGCGTTTGGGATGCGGCGGAGTTGATGTAAAATCATGCACATAATCCCACAACAATATTCGTCAGTAGCAAGAGTAGCAACGCCTGCAACATCGCAGCAGCGCACGCACAGCGTCACGCGAGCGCAATGCGTGCGACTATTGCCGGCTGTACGTATCGAATTCCGTCATTTGCTGGACAAAGTCACTGCAATTGTAGCACTTCGATAAGAAAAATCGGGTCAGTTGCGCTGCGACAAGACATTGTAATGCTGGCCGCAATTACCCAGGAGAATGCAAAGCCAGGCAGGGCAGCTTGCAAAGAATTGCTGTTCCTTTCTGGCCTTCAGCGTGAAAGCTAAGACTTGAACCGCCGATACAATTGACAGCCCTGGCCTTTTTCCAGTCGGATGTTCGCCAGGCGGCGCGGGATCTCTTCCTGCAGCTCATGTTGCCAGAAGACCAAGGCCGTCCGAGTGCAAGGAAGGCGGGCGCAGCCTTGTCTTAGCTTTGAGCCGCTTCAACACAACGCGAAATGAGTTCTTGGCGAGGCTTTGGAGAGCAGCTTTGTGAGCAGGCGCGCGGCCTGCACAGTTCTGGTCACGCATTTGGGAACCTTTCGGCTTAGCATTTGCTCTCCGACATTTGAGCCTGCCAAAGTCTGGAAGAGTGGCGGCCATCCTTGTCATTGTCACACCAGTATATTGACATGTGTTCGATGATCCAGGCGATTCGGGCAAAGCTGCTGTGCAGTGAGCTGAGCTCGTCTCGCAGGGGACGAGCGGCAGAGAAGGAGAGTGCAGGTCACTTGGTCCGGTGGAGCCAGCAATAGCTACAGCTCTGGATTGTTTCGTTGGCAGGTCCGGCAGCTAAGCTCACAGTATGCAAGTTCAGCTGTCTACCTGAAGGAGCATTTTTCAAGGAGCACGTCCATTGACGTCCCAAACTGCTCGCAACCTACTTCTCACGCTGCGACGGGCGTTCAAGAATGCAACAGATTCTTGGCACCTGCGCAGTATGTTTGTTGGAGCCGCAAACGCCATTGCCATTTTGAAGGGCATTTCTGGCATTTCCCAGATTTCCCAGGCACAGGCCTCCATGCCCATGTCAAGCTTTGTCCCACACAGCGTAAGCTTTGTCGCACACAGTGTAAGCTTTGTCCCGCACAGCGTATGTCTGACAGCCTGAAATTCAGAAAGTGTATTGCGCTTTCTGCCAGCCTTACTTACTAGCTGCAGCGGAAGCTTGAAGCCATTGGACAACGGTCATGAATCTTCTCACGGAATGGAATCTCCTGCAAAGCTTTGATTTACATCGCCAGCCTGTGAGGTTGAATCAAGTGGCCCTGTAGCTTTGCCGCCGCTTCCTGCATGTATGACTGCCTGGCAATAGCCGGCACAGAAGCTGCTGCATCGGCTTTTTAAACAAGTGGTACATGGGATGACCGGATGACCAGTAGTTGGGACACATTTGCTTGTCAATGTCGAAGTGTTTGAGAGAGAGCAGCACAGACTTCAAGGTCCCTACTGGTGTGCAGCCTATTGTGGTTCTTGCACGATTCACGTTTGCCTTGCAATTGCGCGGAAGCTTACTTTCCGCTCTGGGCCTTGCGCGGAGAGACTCTCCAAGAGAGTCTGCGCCGCTTGCGTGGCCTACAGATAGTTTGCCCCCAACGTGTGGGCAAAGCGTCGATCAAGCAACGTATATTAAACGATATAAGCCGCACTGTCGCAATGAGGAGCTGAGGCTCTTGGATGCATTATGTCAAAGGGCAACTTGGTTCTGACAATTGTGCAAGGGGTCGGCCGGTCTGACAGCTGTTGCTCATCTCTCAAATGGCCAGAAGTTGGATTATTGTCGCTTGACATGCAGCCAGCAAAAGCAGGAACATTGATATGCAGCCTGAGCCAGCCACCCAGCTCCCAAAGCCCAGCACTCGCGGAAAGGCAAAGTCATGAGTCGTGTATGCGGCTCACCATTAAACAAATTTAACCAAGAGCCCCTCGCGCCTCTTCGAAGCCATGGCGAGCACTCAAGCAGAGAGGCGTGCGACACCTGATGCCCCCTGTCCCCGAGATTCAAATCTCTGCACGCCAGGGAACAGTTTGATACAGTCTGATACTTGTCTGTTTTTGACAGATGTATCCTTCGGTTATGCAGTCATTGGATGCTTCAGCTCGCCATCCTTAACACATGTTTGCGCTCGCGCAGTTCTCTCAGAACGCACTCAGCCAGGCTGGATTGGATGTACGAGCAGAGTGCGGCCTCTTGCAAGCCGAATGACGACGAGCTAATGAACATGCCGGTCTCTGCCTCGAAGGCGTGGGTCGCATTGGCTCAGTGACTCGGGATCCGAGACGGGGCAATGCCATGTATTGCCATTCTGCGTGACTGGTAAGAAGGGCATCCAACACTGCCCAGCCAGGACAAGGACATCGAAGATGTCAAGAACCTACAGAATCTCGTCCCGTTTATCGGGATTACCCAGACGCAGCATGGAGAGACAAATTCAAATCGAAAGCAAACATCTTGCTTTTACGTGCTGAACCCGGAAATCAGGTAGCGAGCTGGATGTCGCAGCAGTATTTGAAACAACAAACTCACGCAATGCACACTGGCTGTTCAAGATGCCATGATGAGACCAAGCTGTGCTGTGGCAGAGGGACGAACGCACATCCCCGTTTGTCTTGTATATGTGCTACGCAGCGCTCGATGAATTTACGATAATTGATGTCCAGGTCAACTTGAACAGAAGCACCCCTCAAGCACACAATTTGAATGAAGGTGTTGCAGCCGCTCCGAGCATTTGCTGACATGGCCAGGAATAGCACAGCTGGTTCGCTGTTCCTCACCAGCGCCACAAAGACTACAGAGGACTAACATGTCAAGAGTGTGTGTGTGTGTGTGTCAACTGCCTGAAGTAGCGCATCTTGTTTGGGAACAACTTGGACCTTGTTCCCAGCACCCGCACAACATTCCAGCCAAGTGGGTACCATGTCTATCCATCTTTGGGTGGGGTGGGGGCGCTTGTCCATTGCCTGGCAAATAGGATTTGTTTCTTCGCTTCGCTCGGTTTTGTTTGGCACTTGGTTCACGTCTGTTCACTAAGCTTGGCACGGCGCAGGACATGGTCCGAAAGTTGCGAGAAGATCCACTGTTCCAGATCCGACGGCAAGAACAAGCAGCGAAAGAGAGCATGTTTGGGCCTCGTGTGCAAGCAAGCAAGCAACTGAGCAGCCTGCTAGTGGAGGCTGTTTGCTAGCGAGACTGTGCAATTCGGAGTGCAGAGCTCTCAAGACCCAGGCAGGTACTGTCAGGCCGATGCAAGGCCCCTTACTTTTCCTGACCTGCGCAAAGCTTCAAATCTTCAGTGAGCCTTTTGGGGCCACGCATGGGCTATCTCAAGCCCCAGCGGGCCCAGGATGGCGAACCCGCTCATCATGGCCAAGATCAAGAAGAAGCAGGAGAAGGCTGCAAAGACGCTTTGATCATCTTTGATCAAAAGAGCAGTTGTTTCATTCCAACTTCGTCCGTTTGGGCATCATGGCTAGACAAGAATTCTACAAATCATCCACCATGGCACGAGCGACACGCAAAGACTACGCCTGCCGTGGATGCAGAATGTAAAATGATGTGCACTGTGATTTTCCTGGTCAGTTGCCAGACTGCCGGAAGAAGTTCGAGCATCTGCTGGTGCTTTGCTTCCCAGCAGGTGAACGCCTTCTTATATAAAACTCTGTAATGTTCATGCGACCCAGGTAGCCATTCACCATAGCTCCATTCTAAGAGGTGGATTTGCCAGCATCTTCTGAGAATTAAAGCGGCTTTCAGGAAAGTGTTTGCAGTCATGTTCAGTCTATCTTGCAACCGGATCCAAGGAAAGCGGCAAAGAAAGAGAAGAAGGCTGTAAAGAAGGCGGGCATGTTGTCAGGTCTTGTGAGCAGGTTGGTCGTCTTCGTCAACCCAACTCTTCAATTGCGCCCTACGGGCTATCCGAGGCTCTGAAGAAAGCTGCCAAGGCTGGAAAGGCGAACCTCTGTGGCTTTGCCGTCGCTGTTCTCGTTGCTGCCCGCACGACATGTATTTACTAGCAGAGGGAAGGCAGCGCAGGAGTTGTCCAACCATCATCTACGAAAAGCCACAAACAACGAACATGCGTTGGTACATAACGTCAGGTTTGTTCTTTTTCTTTGACTAGGCAGACCCTCTAAAGAAGAATCAACGAAACGAAACGGACTGCGCAATAGCCTGTCACTTTTTGCCCAACCGGAGCCGCTCGGTAGTTGCCCGTTTGTCTGTTGGAAGTTAGCAGATTCGGAAGTTGTTAAGAGTTGTTAATGCTGCAGGCATGTTCAGCTGGTAGTTTGCATGCCACACGAGGCCACAGTGCCACGTTGCGCATGGACTTCCAAAAAATCAGGGATTTGCCCCAGAAGCCGTTGCACGGCGCCGCTCTTGATGCCCCCGACTGCAGTTGGTGTTCTTCGCTGTTGTGATCTTTGTTTGTCTCCGTCTCTCTGTCTCTCACTCTCTCTCTCTCTGTTTGTTTGTTTGTCTGTCTGTCTGTCTGTGTGTCGGTCTGTTTTTCTCTGTGTCTGTTTGTCTGTCTGTCTCTGCCTCTCCGTGTTTGTCTGTGTTTGTCTGTGTTTGTCTGTTTGTGTCTCTTTCTCTCTGCCTGTCTCTGTCTCTGCGGCGTGTGTCTGCTTGTCTGCTTGTCTGCTTGTCTGCTTGCCTGCTTGTTTGGTTTCTTTAGGTGTGTACTTCCTGTAGTTGTGTTTGTGTATTTGTTTATTTGTTTGTTTGTTTGTCTGGCTGTTTGTTTGTTTGTTTGTTTGTTTGTTTGTTTGTTTGTTTGTTTTGGTTTTTTCGTTTGTTGTTTGTTGTGTTCCGTTTTGTTTGTTTGTTTGCTTGCTTGCTTGCTTGCTTGTGTTTTTTTTTGTGTTTGTTTGCTTGGTTGGTTGGGCATCATCATGGCTGGGCAGCAGTTAACTTGCACAGCACGAGCCAATGGGCACACAACGCAACGCAACGCAGCACCTCACAACGCAACGCAAGACACCGCAACACAACACAGCACAACACCACACCCGGGCGCAGCCAGCCAACCAACCAACCAACCAAACAGCCAACCAACCAACTAAACAGCCAACCTACCAACTTGGGCATGATGGGCTGTCGGCTACTGGTTTTCACGGATCACGTGTTAACAGCGGTCAGTTTGGTTGATTTTGGCCAAAGGCCAAACTTTGACTGATTTCGATTTTGACATAAGCAGAAAGTACGTTGCTACAGTCACGCGTCAGGGCATCTATTGGGTGGAAGGTTCGCGCAGTGTGCAACCACCCCTGTCACCGTGCCAGGCAGCGAAAAAGAAATCCAGCAGCAGCTCCAGCTCTGAGGCAGCTCCAGCTCCACCACCCGTCCAAAGCCTAGGACGAATGGAAAATGCGCTGACGCGTGACTCGTTCCTTACACTGGCAAATAATATAGCAAGACTGGTTCTCGGTGAGGTGCAGAAGAGAGCTCGAGAAGAGAAAGAGGAGTTGAGCCCTTAGGCTTAGCGGCACTGCAGCTGCCCCTGCGCCTGTTTGCTCGCCATGTTTCTGTGTCTTGCCTGGTGTTTATTCTGCAGCTGGAGGCCAGATTTGTCGACGCTGGGGCCTAGCCAGATCGTCATGAGCAAGCGAATGGAATACGTTTGGGGCCAAGTGGAAGCAGGAACATCGAGATAATAAAGCAAATCAGCAACTTCAGAGAGGTTGGAATTGTTGCCACCGGGCAGGGTTTTGAACACGCTTCATGTTGAATTGCTTTGTGAAACTCATAAGGCTCACACTTGCCCATGAACTTGTACTGCCTGACAAGGGGTTGGCAATCAGCAGTTTCTGGCTCTGAGGAGGAGCGAGTGAAGCAGCAGAAGGATGCTGCCCTTGCAAGCCGTGGCTTGGGCAGGCAAGAGGGCCCTCGTCCACGTGTTTGCAAGACAAGGTTTGTGAATCTCACTGAGATGTTTGCTCTCTCTGCCCGCAATTCTTCAAGTTTAGAAGACCAATTTGGAGGAGCAAGCTTGTGTGCAATGCTTTTCCTGGCGCGCAGGCGGTTGACAGATGAGGAAAAGGAGCAGCGAGTTCAGCAGATGAGGGCCCGAGTCTTGGCACCTTGCTGGACAGCGTTGACCCGGCCGCTCACAGAGGTTGACGCAAAGAAACACGAGAGGCAGGGCGCTGGGCGAGGCACTCACGCATTCAGGTCAGCCGGCTTCCTGCCAAGCGCAGGAAGTGCAAACTCTGAGACACTGTCGACACACGTGACGCACAATGTTGAAGAGGTATTGAACATTGTGCTTGCCCGGGTCTAGCGCGAAATGATGTGAGGAGGTGGGGGTCCAGCCAGCAGTAAGTGCGTGTTGCAGGCATGACACTGTTTTTTTTCCAAACAAACTGTGGGCCAAGCTTTGGCCCGACGGGGGATGCTGATGCTAGCTGATGCTTTCCCTTTGCCCGTGAAAGCCTCTAGTGGCATGCGCCATTGTTCTCTCAAAGAGAAGACTGCGTCAAAGTTCATTCAGAGCCGCTCGACCAGGATGAAGGAGGATCGGATCGCTTCTGCTGACGTAAGGGAACAGCAGATTGAGGACATCTGAATGCGGCTTGCGCAGTCTGGTAATGGCAAGGCAAGTTGAGCTTCTTGAGGAGTTGGAAGCAAAGATGCGGGAGAAATCCGATCAGCCCGGCACCTAGAACCCAACATCATGTCGCTCGACATGAGCCATGAGATTGGCTAAGTGATTCCAAAGCTCCAAGCGCTGGAGGAAGTACTTCCGGGACTTGCGGAAGGATGCCTTTGCAGGGGACGCTGAGGCATGGGGCACGATTTGTAGCCGACACATGCAGATGCCCAAAGAGAGCCAGCGATTTACCCCACATTTAGGTTGTTCTGAACGGCGCAGCAGATGCGTTTGCATTATCATATTATCATGATGCATTTGCGCAGATGTCTGTGGCGGACCGCATCAAGTCCCAGCGACACCGGAGACAAAAGTACCCTGGATCAAAGTCTAGAACAGTTTGGCTTGGGCATCCCGCGCTTGGCTTGAAGCTCCTATATTTCACTAGATTTTGCCAGATGTGACTAGTTTTCTGATTGTTCCAGATTCTTCCCATTTCGTGCGTGTTGTGTTGCATTCGGTTCTGAACCACAGATCTTTCATTTGTCAAGCATCACTGAGGAACATCAACGTGGGGGTCTCAGAGCAAAGTTACATGAGTCTGTTGATGGAATAGAACACACTCCAGTCACTGCAGAGCCAAGGACCCGTTGGAAAAGGACTGACG
This sequence comes from Effrenium voratum, assembly GCA_963377175.1. NCBI lineage: Eukaryota > Dinophyceae > Suessiales > Symbiodiniaceae > Effrenium > Effrenium voratum. The sequence continues at coordinate 18,026 of CAUJNA010001325.1, read as the reverse complement.
GCTCTGGAGCTGTGTGTCATCTTTGGAAGTTCCCCGTCCAGCGTTGCAAGCCCAGGTGTGTTTTGCCTTTCTGACCTTGCAAAGATGCAGCTCGATAACGCACGCACGCCTCATCGCGAAAAAAGGCAAGTGCGCAAAGCGTTAGTCATTGCTGACGCGAAGAAGAAGCACTCATTTACTAAGAGGGTCTAGTGTTGTCAGGAGCACTCCGGAATACAGCGAATGAGCATGACCGCGCGTTCCAAGTGCTGGCGGTATTGCTTCAGGCAATCCTTGAACCCACCCTAAACTCAGTCTAAACCAAAGCTTCTGGTGATGCCGGGGGCTGGGGATGTTGACCCTGCTCGAGAGGTGTCGAATGATGTGTTCCCCTACCTTGAAGACGCCCCAACGTTCAGGAACGTTGGCGCTAGGTCCTCGGGAAACTTGAGCCAGAAAGCATGAACTTGTGCCATGCGCCATGGCGGACTGGATACCCCCGTCGCAAAACGCAATGGCACGCCCGTACTGCCTCTAACCAAGATATTGAGAACGCTAAAGAACCTTGTGTTGTTCAACTCAAATCCAGTAGGATTTGAAAGTTGCAGGCCGAGATGTTGCCGACGATGCAAGTGCTTCTGGCAATCACTTTTCACGCATGTACTTGTGGCTCATGGCCCGTCTCTTTAGTAGAACAGCATTCATGCATCCGCCATAGAAAAGGGAGCTCCACGTGTGCCCATGCCAACAACACACCTTTTCCAACAACTTCCACTAAGATTGATCCATCAGACATCAGGTTCTTGCCTGAAATAGATCCAGAGCCACAGGGACTGCTACCACAGTGGTTATCTTCCATTTGGGGATTCGTTGTTCTCGGTTTGCGACTCAATTGTGGTAGCGGAGCACGTTTTTCAGACAGAATCAGACAAGATGTCATCAGATGGAGAAGGCTTCATGGAGGCCTGCACCAGCGCCGGCCGACCTATCGGCAGCGCTGAAGAAACGCCGGTGCTATCGATGACAGCTAAGCCGCCGTCGTACGACGGAAAAGTCAGCTGCTTTAGATACAAGAAAGCCGTTGATGACTGGATCTCATTCACGGCCGTTGTTCCAGAGCACTGGAGAGGCTCCCAGCCCAGGTCATATGGCAACGATGGCTTTGAGAATGATGCCACGCAACCTCCCAGGGTGAAGACGAATCACAGCCTACGAGCAACAAAGCTAATGGCGGCGGTCATGAGCCCTTGAGGCAGCCCAACCTTTGCAATCCTCGACAACCGATGTGCCAGGTCAATGGGGGGCTGGCGTGCAACCCAGCGATGTATGCAGGCCGTCAATCTCTATGGCAGCCACAAAGATCACAATTGCCAGCCAGCACCGGCATCGACATTCTCAGCAAGGCGCCGCGCCGATACTCGTCAGTACTGGTGTGACAAGATCGCATGAAGCTTCTGGCGTGGAACCGACAACAGTATCAAGCGCAGGACATGCTCTCGTCGATCTTGCAGGCGTGGCAAGGTTGAAGAAACATGGAGAGATTGCTGCGAAAGGCCTCAGGCATTATGTCTCTGACGATGACGACGCAAGCATCAAGTTTCCTTCTGCAGAGTCTGCAAGATCAGAAATTGTACGCGCTTCACGGTCATCACCAAAAAAGAGGATGCACCAACCCCAACTGGCAGTAAGGCAACAAGAACAAGCGCTCACATCATGCCTTGAAAGGCAGTGTTCGCACCAAAAGGAGTGAAGCGAACGTACCGCACACAGCAGAAGGTGGAGATCCAGACATCCCTTTTAGACTGTCCTCAGTGCAGACAATTCGCTAAACGATGAGGGAGAAATTTCATCAGGATAAGCAGCAGACAGGATATTCCGCCGGTCGACCACTAAGCCAGATCCTCCCGCAGCGCCAATTGATGAGCTAACGGCTCTGCTGCTTGCGTTAGTTGAAGAAGCTTCGCCTCCAGCGTCATCGCATGAATACCACCCAATTACTTTTGGACTTTGGCAATCTGCGGCCTCTTTGCAAACGTGAAGTCTGCCAGGCTGCGAAAACAAGCACCATCAAGAAGCAAGACACGTGGACAGAGCAACGGCGTTGCTTAGTCCAGAGGTCCCAAATGTTGCCCAAAGCCGACCTTTCGATTTTGTCTTCTGGTCCACCGCTGGAGCCGGTCCATAGAACCTCAAGACATCCCCACACGGTAAGTTTAGGGGGGAAACAAGCGGGGGGTGCAGCTGTTTGGAGTACTTGGAGTAGCTGAACAAGATCCGAAAAAAGATGGCGCGCAATAACATCCGGAGGTTGGCAACCATCCAAGTTGGGCTGCCTTGCTTAGGCGTGTAAGAATTTATATCAAGGGACTGGAAAATGGAGATATGTAGATGTTGTACTTGTGAGCGTGCCGTCACGGAATGTGCACGAGGTGTGAGAAGAGAAAGGCCCTTTGAGCCAGTGTGGGGCTCAGCGCCCGCGTCGAATTCCTGTGTTATATTCAGGCTGGGCCCTGCTATATCCGTAGCCAGTCAAAGTTGGAGTCAGTGTTTTGAAACGACTATGACGCAGGCTGATTTGTTCGTTTGGCAACTGCAAGGTATACGCAATTTGCAAGGCATGCTGATATCGAATTCGCACACGCGCATAGTTGGAAGGCATGCATCTTCTTCGACTGATGCCTTCGAAAGTCAGGGACAGGGTTGTCCGATGTGAAACTATCGGTTCTCTCACTGCGTCAAAAATAGTCGTATCGTCGGGGAATGGAAAAGACTCAGTGAGGATATCAATTGGCCGGGCATATCGTGGTGCCGTTTTCGGGTGGATGCGTGGATGGATGTATGGATGAGTGGATTTGAGGGGGTTGGGTGCTTGCCTCTACAGCAGTCGTTGACCTTGTTGCAGTGCTCTTCTGATTGGGCAAGTTTTGCTGAAGACGCTGCCCATGATGCATGTGTCCACCGTGCGTCCGCACCCAAGCTCCGCCAGGCGTGCGCTAAACGCTGCCTTTTGCACATCTACCAGCTCTACAGGCGTATCAGACCCGCCGCGTGAGCGTATGGAAATGCAGTCCTGGCGCGCTGCTCGGGCCAGCCTGCCCTAAGTCTGCGGGAATAGTAAATTTACTATGGCATCCATTTACTCCAAGATTTTCTATTTACTAGTCTCATTTTACTAGGCCAACTAAAGTAAATTTGGTAGTAAATTAATTTACTCGCCCTAGTAAATCAATTTTCTAGCCCTAGTAAATTAATTTACTAGTCATAGTAAATTTTTGGGGGGCCGGAAAGCGTGTTTTTTCGGGTATGTTTCGTGAACGCATCTTTCCTGAGTCGAAGCATTTTTCTTAGCACTGAGTAGTGGGAACAGGTTTCTGAACAATGTTTATTACTTGAGACATGGTCTGGTCTTGCCTCGCTTGAGCTCGCCATGAATTGTTTGATTGTGTTGCGGTTTACGCGCGCGTGTATTTACTTGACGCAGCCACGTGCAGCCGGTCGCAAGCCGCCGTCGCAACATTGAGCTGCTGCTGGCTCCATTGTGCCTGGGTAAGCGCCTTCTCGCAGTCCTGGATGGCCAGTGGGGCCTGGGAAGCGCAGCCGAATCTTCCAGTTGGCCGCATTGTTGGCGAAGATCGTGGCGTCTTCCGCGGTGCCGTCAAGAGAGCCCTTTACCTACGAAGTGCTGTCTTTGCCTTTCGTAGTCGCATGCCCCCCTTGGTCCCAAGCATACTTGGACTTTCCGTTCGCGCCCTTCGCCTCATAAAACTCATCGTTCGCAAGGCCCTGGTTGAACTCGTCCGCGCTGAGGTTCCACTTCTTCATGAACAGCAGCTTGCCCAGGCTCTTAGACTTGTCCGTGCTCTCGGTTTGCTCGTAAGTCTTTTGCACTGACTCAAAGACAGGCTTTGCCAAGCTCAAGACCAAGCGCCCGCTCTGGCGCCGGTCGAAGGCAGCGTTCACCAAGGGCTGCCGGTCCTGCTTGCCCGGCCACACGGTCAACGTGCTTTGCGCCAAGGAAAGGAGCGGCCATCTCTTCAGTAAGGAGTTGAACTTCCTCTGGTTGACCCTGTCCTTGACCGAGCCATCTTCGCCTTGGTCAGGAAGCTCCAAGGTTGGGTCTTCCTCCTTCAGTGTCTCCTCCTCGGCCTCCTCAGCATCCGCGGCACAAGCCCGGCTCCTTCACAGAGCCCTTCGCTTTGCCTTTCTTGTCCGGATTCTCTGTGGTGGTCGCCTTGACCTTCGCTTTGGCCTTCCTCTTGGCCTTGGCTTTCGCCTTGGCCTTCACTTTCGCTGTAGCTTCTGCCAAAGCCTTTCTTTGCCTTAGCTTTCGCCTTGGCCGTCATCTTTGTCTTGGCCGCAGCTTGCTTTGGCATTTGGGTTTCCCTTGGCCTTGCTAGACAGCTTCACTTGGTCACCAACCTTGTCGCCCTTGTCGGACTTCTGTGGTGTAGCGGGCTCCCCACGTTCCTTTGACGACATCTGTCCCAGCACTTGGCTGACGCACCGGCTCGATCAAAACAGCGGCTCAGCAGCACCAACAAGGTAATGGCCGCGGACAGGTAGGATCACATGTAATGATCACGCTCACACACAAGATCACAAGTAACAGGTAAGATCACAAATAACAACCATGCTCACACATGGGATCACCAGTAACCGGTAAGATCACGAGTCTTGACCGCGCTCACATTCAGGATCGCAAGAAACATAAAAGATCACAAGTAACAACCATGCTCACACATGGGATCACAAGTAACAGGTAAGATCACAAGCAATGACCACGCTGACATTCAGGATGACAAGTAACAGGTACGATCACAAGTACTGGCTACTCACATTCAGGATTACAAGTAACCGGTAAATTCCATGTGAGAGTTTGGAGCAACTCGTTGTATCAAGCAACTCCACCCCTGCTCGGCTCCCACTCCCACTCCACTCCATTTCCACTCCCTCTCCAGGCGGAGGGAGGGAGTGAGGAGGGAGTCATGGAGAGGGAGGGAGGGAGGGACGGAGGGATGGACGGAGGGGGGGAGAGAGAGAGAAGAGAGAGAGAGAGAGAGAGAGAGAGAGAGAGAGAGAGAGAGAGAGAGAGAGAGAGAGAGAGAGAGAGAGAGAGAGAGAGAGAGAGAGAGAGAGAGAGAGAAAGAAAGAGAGACAGTTGACGGGCGGGGTATGGTAGAGTAGTGCTCCACTTGTGCCTGCAAGACTGTTGCATGTGCAAGTTTGAGACTGGCCATACTTATGCAGACCTCATGTACAAACACATTGCCACGCTGCAAGCCTTGAGCTGTCATAAGTGTGTGCCCATAGCAGAGCACTGGCTTCGCCGGCGATACTTTGCCAACCCAGAGGGGCGCTTGTATGACAGAGGCAGAGTGGACTAAAGGCACGTGTGTTCGCTTTAGGGGCCAGATCTATCGTGCGACGCTTTGACCGGTTGATTGATTGACTTGCGCGACAAGAAGTAAGAACGACTCATTTGTTTTACCATGACAAGCGCAACCCCAGTTGCTCGTTTGTTCTGTGTAAGATTCCGAGTTTGTTCCTTGTCTCCGTCGCACTGCAACATCTTCAGAGGCCTGAGTATTTGGCTAGGCTTTTTGTCAGCAATGTCTACTGGTGAGCCAAGGGGCCAGACAATCTGTCGTTCAAGGTCCACGCGGCTGCAGAAGTAGAATCTGTATGTCAACTTGAAGGAAGCTGCCGAGCAGCGTGCTTCAACCTATGTTGATGGCTTGTCCAAGACCGTTTCCGGCACGCAAGATGTTGGGCAAGCTTCTATTAAGATCGTTTTGGCTCCTCAGCCTTGCCAACGACCAGATTCCTGCGTGATTGTACAGTGATGCAAGCGCGTCCACGTAGACGGCAGGGGGGTTAATGCCTTGGGGATGGATGGCTTTGGCCTTTCGCCAAGAATTGGCCCCCCTCCTGTGTTGCTTTGGCTTCGCATGTTGACCCTGTAACATCCATTTCCATTTTCGCGTTACGGCAACTAATTGAAAGCTAGCTCTCTCTGAGACAGATGAAGAGAAGGAACAAGCACGCGAGAAAATATGCGCGCGCGTGTGGTGGGAGTAAGGAATCGGCAAAAAGCGTGGCCCCGTGCGTGAATTGGTGTCTCCGGAGAGCTGGAAGCTAGCCTGTTCGCGGCGCCTGGTCGAAGCGCGTTCGGAGCGGGCTCGGAGCGCGGGCCCATTGGCACGGCAACGCGGAGGGTTTCGCAAGGGCTGAATTGCGTGGCAGGCGCAGCACTTTCGCAAGGTGAGGTGCAGATTTCGTGGCAGGCGCGGCACTTTCGCAAGGTCAAGTTTTCCCAAGGTTGGAATTGCGTGGCAGGCGCAGCACTTTCGAAAGGTCAGGTACAGATTTCGTGGCAGGCGCAGCACTTTCGAAAGGTCAGGTGCAGATTTCGTGGCAGGCGCAGCACTTTCGCAAGGTCAGGTACAGACTTCGTGGCAGGCGCAGCACTTTCGCAAGTTCAAGTGCAGAATTCGTGGCAGGTGCAGCACTTTCGACAGGTCAGGTACAGATTTTGTGACAGGCGCAGCACTTTCGCAGGTCATGTACAGAATTCGTGGCAGGTGCAGCACTTTCGCAAGGTCAAGTGCAGAGTTCGTGGCAGGCGCAGCACTTTCGCAAGGTCAAGTGCAGAAATCGTAGCACGCGCAGCGAAGTCAACTTTCGCAGCCGGGGCTCGAAAATCGCAGCTTTTAAGTACGAAAGTAGTATGCGAAGTCCACTTTCGCAGCTGGGGCTCGAACATCGCAACTTTTAAGTACGAAAGTAGTACGCGAAGTCACACTTTCGCAGCCGGGGCTTGAAAATTGCAACTTTTAAGTGCGAAAGTAGTACCACTTTTGTAGCTGGGACTTGAAAATCGCAACTTTTAAGTACGAAAGTAGTACGCGAAGTCCACTTTCGCAGCTGGGCTTGAAAATCGCAACTTTTAAGTACGAAAGTAGTACGTAAAGTCCACCTGCGAAAATTGCAACTTTTCCTTACGAAAGTTACGGAAGTCAACTTTCGCAGCTAGGTCTTCAAAATCGCAATTTTTAAGTACGGAAGTAGTACGTGAAGTCCATTTCCGCAGCTGCTGGAAAATCACGACTTTTAAATACGAAAGTAGTATGTGAAGTCCAATCACAACTTTTAAGTACAAAAGTAGTACGCGAAGTCAACTTTCGGGGCTTGAAAATCGCAACTTTTAAGTGCAGATATAGATGATAGACAGATAGAGAGATAGCTAGAGACATAGATAGAAAGAGAGATAGAGAGATAGACAGATAGAGACAAAGAGCGAGATAGATAGATAGATAGATAGACAGAGATAGAGATAGAAAGAGAGACAATTAGATAGATAGATAGATAGCGAGATAGATAGAGAGATAAATAGATATATAGATAAACAAACAAATAGATAGATAGACAAACAGATAGATAGAGAGAGAGAGAGACAAATACAGAGATAGAAAGAGAGATAGAAAGAGAGATAGAGAGATAGATAGATAGATAGATAGATAGATAGATAGCGAGATAGATAGAGAGATGAACAGATATATAGATAAACAAACAGATAGATAGATAGACAAATAGACAGATAGAGAGAGAGAAAGAAAGATACATAAATAGATAGAAAGAGAGATAGAGAGATAGAGAGATAGATAGATAGATAGATAAGTAGATGGATAGAGAAATAGATAGATAGATAGATAGATAGATAGATAGATAGATAGATAGATAGAGAGGTACATAGATAGATAGGTAGAGCGAGAGAGATATAGAGAGATAGAAAGAAAGGTAGATAGAGAGATACAGACATGGATAAATACACAAGAGATAGAGAGATAGACAGATAGATAGAGAGATAGAGAGATAGACAGATAGAGAGAGAAATAAATAGATAGGTAGATAGAGGGATACACAGAGAGATAGAGAGATAGATAGATACATAGACAGATAGAGAAATAGACAAAGACAGAGCCATATAAGTAAATAGATAGATAGATAGATAGGTGCGCGGGGGATAGATGGAGAGATAGGTAGATAGAAAGAGATAGAGAGAGAAAGAGACAGAGAGATACATAAAAAGAAAGAGAGATAGAGAGATAGATAGATAGAAAGAAAGAGAGATAGAGAGATAGATAGAGAGATAAACAGATAGATAGATAAACAAACTAGACAGATAGATAGATAGAAAGATAAAGAAATAGACATAAATAAATAGAGAGATAGAGAGATAGATAGATAGATAGATAGGTAGATAGGTAGATAGGTAGATGGATAGAGAAATAGAAAGAAAGAAAGAAAGATAGATAGATAGGTAAATAGATAGAGAGGTAGATAGCTAGATAGATAGACAGATAGAGAGAGAGAGAGATAGAGGGATAGAGAGATAGATAGATTGAAAGAAAGAGAGATAGAGAGATAGGTAGACATATAGATAAAGAGATAGAGAGATAGATAGATAGATAGAGAAGATAGATAGAGAGATAGATAGATAGATAAGCAGGTAGATAGCTAACACGAGAGATAGATAGGTAGTTAGGTAGATAGATAGGTAGAGAAAGATAGATAGATAGACAGATAGACAGATAGATAGACAGAGAAGAGACAAAAGAAAGAACAGCACAAAGACAAGCAAACGAAAGAAAGAAAGAAAAGACAGATAGAAAGAAGGAAAGAAGGGAGGAAGGGAAGGAAAGAAAGCAAGAAAGGAAGAATGACGGAGAAAAAAGAAACAATGAAAAGGAAGAAGAAGAGAAAAAGAGTCAAGAAAAGAAAGAGAAAGAGAACTATAGTCTTTATATTTTTGAAACTTCCGCCCACCGGCTTCGCCGGCTCTACTGGTATAATAGGTAACGCAGTACTCATTCTGCAGCCATTACAAAAGGAGCAGGACATCCATTCTCAGTTCCTCCACTATTGGCATATTGGACTCTTGCAGAATTGCTCCAGGGACCACCACATATATTCTCTACTACCACAAGCGGGTTTTCCGCAGAGATCCATACACAATGTCATTTGATGGAGAAGGCTTCATGGAAGCCTATTCGTACGACGGAAAAGTCAGCTGGTTTAGATATGAAGAACTTGCAGATGATTGGGTGACCTTCACCACCATCAAGGCATCCAAGAGAGGACCACTCCTCAAGTGCCGTCTCATTGGAGACGCTCACATGCACAAGGCAGTCATGACCTCTTGCAAGATCCTGACGAAGGAGTCAACTATTTCTAAAGAACGCGCTGAAGAAGTTCTTCCTGAAAGGGTCGACCAACGTGTACTTGTACAGACTTCTCAGTTTCTTCAACCACAGAAGGCAGAACACCGAGTTCCTCATATTCACATCCAAATGTGAAATCCTTTTGATGAGATTGAAGGCAGCCTGGATGGACTTGATGCCCACACATACGGCACAGTCACCAGAGTTCATAGCATCAGTACAAGATGCCAACGCAAGAAGAATTGCCGCGCACCAGCAAGCAGCTGGCACACGAGCGCCGCCTCCAGATCTGTCGCAAATCGACAATCCAGAAGTACTCAGGCAGTACCTCACCGACATGCAGACAATCGGTTTAGGGTTTAGGGTTTAGGGTACTACCACAAGCGGGTTTTCCTGCAGAGATCCATACACAATGTCATTTGATGGAGAAGGCTTCATGGAAGCCTATTCGTACGACGGAAAAGTCAGCTGGTTTAGATATGAAGAACTTGCAGATGATTGGGTGACCTTCACCACCATCAAGGCATCCAAGAGAGGACCACTCCTCAAGTGCCGTCTCATTGGAGACGCTCACATGCACAAGGCAGTCATGACCTCTTGCAAGATCCTGACGAAGGAGTCAACTATTTCTAAAGAACGCGCTGAAGAAGTTCTTCCTGAAAGGGTCGACCAACGTGTACTTGTACAGACTTCTCAGTTTCTTCAACCACAGAAGGCAGAACACCGAGTTCCTCATATTCACATCCAAATGTGAAATCCTTTTGATGAGATTGAAGGCAGCCTAGATGGACTTGATGCCCACACATACGGCACAGTCACCAGAGTTCATAGCATCAGTACAAGATGCCAACGCAAGAAGAATTGCCGCGCACCAGCAAGCAGCTGGCACACGAGCGCCGCCTCCAGATCTGTCGCAAATCGACAATCCAGAAGTACTCAGGCAGTACCTCACCGACATGCAGACAATCGGTTTAGGGTTTAGGGTTTAGGGTTCACAGGATTTGAGACATGGAAATCTTCATAGCGACGTCAATCAAAAGTTTCGATCTCAATCCCACCCACCCAGGCCCGCTACCAAGGGCCAGCTTCCACACCAGCGCAAATCAGCGCAAACCAACAAGCCGAACGCAGCGAAAGCAAAGCGGCGAGAGGGCGCGCGCGCAGCGACCAAGACGAATTGACAAACGGCAGGCGATATGTTGCAAGGGTAGTTGCGAGTTTCTGCGCGCAAGGGGCCAGGAAACTACGCCCGCTGAGAAGCGATTCATGAAGCAGCCTCAACGGCTTGGCGATGATTTCGAGTTCGCGTTTAGCTGAGTTGCAGCGCGCCCCGCCAGCTTGGAAGTTCTGCGCCGTGCAAAGCCAAGAGCGTTTCGATCGCGAAAATGCTCAGAGAGCCGACCGAGCGAAAATGAACGGCCGCCGCGCTTTTTTGATTGCCGGAAGTGGAAAACCACGGCACGGCCGCGAAAAACATTGCCCGGCAGCCCGGATCGAGGCCGCGAAAAAAAACAAGCGCGCGCGGGAGGAACCGAGCCGGGACCACCCGCAAGGACCGAGAGGAAGTGGAAGTGCTCCGAGGCTCCCTTCATGGGGTTGCGCGAGCTGCATCTGCGACTCCAGGAGGCTGTGTGCCTGGCTGCGCCGATGGGAGCCACGCCCTGCCCCGGGGTTGGCCAACAAGTGGGTCTTCGAGTTTGTGTCGTTGTCCCAGAAGGTCACGAACGCGCCCATCAATCCGAACCCGGACCCAAGCAGCAAAACAGATTTAGAAACTCGCGGGTAATACAGAGAATTGAAAAGAAAGCTTTCAGAGCGCGCGCTGACGCAGCGCAAAGCGCGCGCCAGGGAGGAACCGAGCCCGGGACCACCCGACGCAAGACCACTAGGCCACCAGCCCCGCGGCGGGGCCCCGGCGCGCCCGCGGCTCAGCCGCGGCCAAGAGGGGCCGACCTAGAAAGCGCGCAAATTTAGCGCGTGGCAAAATTTGCGGTTTTGGCCGCGAACTTGGATTTGAACAACGAAACCGAGGTAGAAGCTTGCGGGACGCGCGCAGAACTGAAAAGAAGGTCTTAAGAAAGCCTCCTGCGGGCGGACCCGTTGTAAGGCAAACATTTAAATATATACACTAGAGTAGAGAATAGAGGTTTAGGGTTTAGGGTTTCCAAGATGAAGCGCGCCCTCGACCCCGGGGGTCGTGGGGGCGCGCGGCGAAAGCGGCATCCCCACCCCTTGACCACCCACATCTAAAACCTTTTAGGGTTTAGGGTTCGCAGAAACCCGGCCCGGGCGCGTCGCGTGCCATTTTTCGTGACGCGAAGAATCATTGAAGGTTTGGGCTTGGGTCTGGCCCGTCGGGCTGCCCGAAAGCTCGTTCCCGTCGCTGGGGTCGGCCCGTCGGGCTTCCCGAGAAAACTTTCCGGGCGACGGTTGAAGCTTCCGCGACAGCCTCGGAGGGGCGCGCGCTTCCGTAATTTTGGCGCTGGGAGCTGGCCCGTTGCTTCCCGAAACAACTTTCCGGGCGCTTCCGCGACAGCCATGGCATCCCGAAACAACTTTCCGGGCGACGGCCGAAGCTTCCGCGACAGCCATGGCAAACCCGCGCCGTGGCTCTCGCGGGCTCCGTTATTCTGGCGCTGGGGGCTGGCCCGTCAGGCTTCCGAAACAATTTTCCGGGTGACGGCCAAAGCTTCTGCGACAGCCTCCCTCGCGCTCGCTTCCGTCGTTTTGGCGCTGGGGGGTGGCCGGACGGGCTTCCCGAAACAAGTTTCCGAGCGACGCAAAGCGGAGGGTCCCGTCGTTTTGACGCTGGGGTCCGGCCCATTGAAGCTTCCGCGACAGCCTCGGAGGGGCGCGTCGCTCGCGCTCGCTTCCGTAATTTTGGCGCTGGGAGCTGGCCCGTTGCTTCCCCGGGCGACGGCCGAAGCCCGCGACAGCTATGGCAAACCCGTGCCGTCGCTCGCGCGCGCTCCGTTATTCTGGCGCTGGGGGCTGGCCCGTCGGGCTTCCGAAACAATTTTCCGGGTGACGGCCAAAGCTTCTGCGACAGCCTCGCTCGCGCTCGCTTCCGTCGTTTTGGCGCTGGGGGGTGGCCTGGACGGGCTTCCCAAGTTTCCGAGCGACGCAAAGCGGACGGCCAGTGGCCGCAAGGCTGTGTTAGCAACCAGAAGCGGACACATGGCCAGGGCTGCGGGTTGCCAATTTCATATTGTCCCGTATAAGGAGTTTATCAGCGGCCAAGCCGAGCCATTTTAATCAAGGGCTGGCAGAGTGGCAACTTTATCAAGGCCGGCCAGCCGCGGTGACCGTTTTATCAAAGCCCAGCGTTTTATCAACAAAACGCTTTATCAAGGTTGAGGCCAGTGGTTAGAAAGCTCCTTATACAGCTTCTAAAAGAACTTCTTATAAAGCTCCACACAAAGCTTCTTATACAGCTTCTAAAGCTTCTTACAAAGCTTCTTATGAAGCTTCTTATTCTTCTAAAGCTTCTTATAAAGCTTCTTTTACAAAGCTTCTTTTAAAGCTTCTTATAAAGCTTCTTCTACAGCTTCGTATAAGGAGCCTTGATAAAGTTCATAAGGAGGACGCTGCGACTCGTTGAAGGTTTGGGGTTATTCATTCTAAGGCCAGCTGGCGCTGGCAGCGGAAACCCGGCCCGGGCGCGTCGCGTGCCATTTTTCGTGACGCGAAGAATCATTGAAGGTTTGGGCTTGGGTCTGGCCCGTCGGGCTGCCCGAAAGCTCGTTCCCGTCGTTTTGACGCTGGGGTCGGGTTTGTCGGGCTTCCCGAGAAAACTTTCCGGGCGACGGTTGAAGCTTCCGCGACAGCCTCGGAGGGGCGCGTCGCTCGCGCGCTTCCGTAATTTTGGCACTGGGAGCTGGCCCGTTGCTTCCCGAAACAACTTTCCGGGCGACGGCCGAAGCTTCCGCGACAGCCATGGCAAACCAGCGCCGTCCCGAAACAACTTTCCGGGCGACGGCCGAAGCTTCCGCGACAGCCATGGCAAACCCGCGCCGTGGCTCGCGCGGGCTCCGTTATTCTGGCGCTGGGGGCTGGCCCGTCGAGCTTCCGAAACAATTTTCCGGGTGACGGCCAAAGCTTCTGCGACAGCCTCCCTCGCGCTCGCTTCCGTCGTTTTGGCGCTGGGGGGTGGCCGGACGGGCTTCCCGAAACAAGTTTCCGAGCGACGCAAAGCGGAGGGTCCCGTCGTTTTGACGCTGGGGTCCGCAAGCGCTCGGCCGCAGCAGCTGCATTGGTGCTGGCGCAGAGCGAGTCCGGCATGGCGAGCGGAAGCGCCCCGAGTTGCGTTCCTCTGCAACGAGCGCGGTTTGGAGCTGTCGCTCCCGCTGCCAGCGCCAGCTGGCCTTAGAATGAGTAACCCCAAACCTTCAACGAGTCGCAGCGTCCTCCTTATGAACTTTATCAAGGCTCCTTACACGAAGCTTTAGAAGAAGCTTTAAAAGAAGCTTTAGAAGAAGCTTTGTAAGAAGCTTAAAAAAAAGCTTTATAAGAAGATTTAGAAGAATAAGAAGCTTCATAAGAAGCTTTGTAAGAAGCTTTAGAAGCTGTATAAGAAGCTTTATATGAAGCGATGTTAGAAGCTTTATAAGGAGCTTTCTAAGGAGCTGCACAAGAAGCAAAAGCACAAGGAGGTTTATAAGAAAATTGAGAAGAAGCTTTGTGAGGAGCTTTAAGAAGCTTTCGAAGAAGCTAGCTTTGATAAAGCGGCCACTGCGGCTGGCCGGTCTGATAATTGCCAGCTCTTGCTAAAAAGGCTCGACCTGGCCGTTGATAAACTGCTTGCGCGGGACAATATGAAATCGGCAATCCGCAGCCCAACTGGCCATTTGCCCGCTTCTGGTTGATAAAACGGCCATTGCGGGCACTGGCCTGGTCCTCAACCTTGATAAAGCGTTTTGTTGATAAACGGCCATAGGCTGGCCGGCCTTGATAAAGTTGCAATTCTGCCAGCCCTTGGTAAAAATGGCTCGGCTTGGCCGCTGATAAACTCCGTATACGGGACAATATGAAATCGGCCATCCGCACTCTGGCCATTTATCCGCTTCTGGTTGATAAAACGGCCATTGCGGCCACTGGCCGTCCAAGATCCCTCCGCCTTGCGTCGCTCGGAAACTTGTTTCGGGACACCTGTCCGGCCACCCCCCAGCGACAAAACGACGGAAGCGCGCGCGAGGGAGGCTGTCGCAGAAGCTTTGGCCGTCACCCGGAAAATTGTTTCGGGAAGCCCGACGGGCCAGCCCCCAGCGCCAGAATAACGGAGCGCGCGCGAGCGACGGCGCGGGTTTGCCATGGCTGTCGCGGAAGCTTCGGCCGTCGCCCGGAAAGTTGTTTCGGGAAGCAACGGGCCAGCTCCCAGCGCCAAACTTACGGAAGCGAGCGCGAGCGACGCGCCCCTCCGAGGCTGTCGCGGAAGCTTCAACCGTCGCCCAGAAAATTTTCTCGGGAAGCCCGACGGGCCCGACCCCAGCGTCAAAACGACGGGAACGAGCTTTCGGGCAGCCCGACGGGCCAGACCCAAGCCCAAACCTTCGAGACCCCCCCCGCTTTGCATCGCCCGGAAACTTGTTTCGGGACGCCCGTCCGGCCACCCCCCAGCGCCAAAACGACGGAAGCGAGCGCGAGGGAGGCTCGCAGAAGCTTTGGCCGTCGCCCGGAAAATTGTTTCGGGAAGCCCGACGGGCCAGCCCCCAGCGCTAAAATAACGGACCGTGCGCGAGCGACGGCGCGGGTTTGCCAGCCCAACTGGCCATTTGCCCGCTTCTGATTCATAAAGCGGCCATTGCGGCCACTGGCGTTTTGTTGATAAAACGGCCATAGGCTGGCCGGCCTTGATAAAACTGCCATCGGCTTTGATAAAACGGCCACTGCGGCTGGCCGGCCTTGATAAAGTTGCCATTCTGCAAGCCCTTGCTAAAAATGGCTCGGCTTGGCCGCTGATAAACTCCTTATACCCGCTTTAAACCCCAGCCAAAACGCGACAGCCTCGGAGGGGCGCGTCGTAATTTTGGCGCTGGGAGCTGGCCCGTTGCTTCCCCGGGCGACGGCCGAAGCTTCCGCGACAGCTATGGCAAACCCGTGCCGTCGCTCGCGCGCGCTCCGTTATTCTGGCGCTGGGGGCTGGCCCGTCGGGCTTCCGAAACAATTTTCCGGGTGACGGCCAAAGCTTCTGCGACAGCCTCCCTCGCGCTCGCTTCCGTCGTTTTGGCGCTGGGCCCAAGTTTCCGAGCGACGCAAAGCGGAGGGATCTTGGACGGCCAGTGGCCGCAAGGCCGTGTTATCAACCAGAAGCGGACACATGGCCAGGGCTGCGGGTTGCCGATTTCATATTGTCCCGTATAAGGAGTTTATCAGCGGCCAAGCCGAGCCATTTTTATCAAGGGCTGGCAGAGTGGCAACTTTATCAAGGCCGGCCAGCCGCAGTGACCGTTGTAAAGCCGATAGCAGTTGTATCAAGGCCGGCCAGCGTTTTATCAACAAAACGCTTTATCAAGGTTGAGGCCAGTGGTTAGAAAGCTCCTTATACAGCTTCTAAAAGAACTTCTTATAAAGCTCCACACGAAGCTTCTTATACAGCTTCTAAAGCTTCTTACAAAGCTTCTTATGAAGCTTCTTATTCTTCTAAAGCTTCTTATAAAGCTTCTTTTACAAAGCTTCTTCTAAAGCTTCTTATAAAGCTTCTTCTACAGCTTCGTATAAGGAGCCTTGATAAAGTTCATAAGGAGGACGCTGCGACTCGTTGAAGGTTTGGGGTTACTCATTCTAAGGCCAGCTGGCGCTGGCAGCGGGAGCGACAGCTCCAAACCGCGCTCGTTGCAGAGGAACGCAACTCGGGGCGCTTCCGCTCGCCATGCCGGACTCGCTCTGCGCCAGCACCAATGCAGCTGCTGCGGCCGAGCGCTTGCGGTACGGCGCTCGGCCTTGAGTTTAGGGTTTAGGGTTTAGGGTTTAGGGTTCAAAGATTTCGAGACGTAGATTTTTTCAAAGCAAAGCTCATCAAAAGTTTCGACCTCAATCCCACCCACCCAGGACCCGCTTCCAAGCGCCAGCTTCCACTCCACTCGCGGCCAGCGCAACTCAACAAACGTGGCGCAAAAAAAAGGCGGGCCCCCCGCTGCAAAGTTACGTAAGACAGGAGCAACAGCAAGCGGCGACCAACAAAGCAGCTGACAAGCCGCGTTCAAGGGCGAGCGGCGAACAAGAAGAAGCAGCTTCTTGGCCCGAAGCCACGGATCTTGCCCCTCAAGGAAAACAAGCCAGGAAGCAGAGGTTTTACAGAGAAAGTTCGTGAGGAAACAGCGCAAGCGAAGCGCTTCAGAAGCAACTCCTACGGCTTGCCTGCTTCTAGTTTGCTACTCCTGGCTTGGCGCCTGAAGAAAAACGGCGCTGCGCCGCAGCAAGGGCGCTTCAATCGCGCGAGTGCGTCAGAACCATGTTTTCGCCCGGAAGTGGAAAACCACGGCAGGGGCACGAAAATCGACGCCCGGCAGCCCGAAACCACAGCGGGGCCACGCGAAACAAGGCGCGCGCCAGGGGGGAACCGAGCCCGGGACCACCCGCTTCAGAGACGGACGCAAGACCGTGCAAATTTTGGCCCCGAACTTGGATTTGAGCAGCGAAGCAGATTCAGAAGCTCGCAAGACACATGCAGAACTTAAAAACAAGCTTCAACAAGCCCCCATAGGCCGTGGACTTGCCCACCCCAGGGCCACCCTATCACTACTCGCTTAGGGTTTAGGGTTCGCCCTCAGACGCCGGGCGGGCTTTAAAAAAATCGAGCAAGCGCGCGCGGCAAGTTGACGGCTTTGGCTATTCTCAGAGCTGGCGGACCCCGCCAAACAGGCGAGCCGCGGAAGTTTTCCTCGAGGCTCTTTCGGCTTTAGGTTTCGCGCGCGGGGCACGCGCTGCGGGCGCTCAAACACATCGCAGTTGAGCGCGAGACAACCAGGCCAAGCCATTTGTAAATGGCCGTTTTATTAAGGCCGGCTGGCCCCAATGGCCGCTTTAGCAAAGCGTTTTATCAAGCCGGCCAAGCCCGCTGGCCGTTTTATCAAGGCCGGCCAACGCAATGGCCAGTTTAAGCCAATGGCCGCTTTATCAAGGCCAATGGCCGCTTTATCAAGGCCGTATAAGGCAACACCTCCCGAGAAGCTGAAATTTCGAGGGGTTTACGCGCCGCGACTTGTCGTGTCTAGGGCGGCAACCCCCAGGACAGAGCTCCAGAAAGCTCCCGGGAGATCCGGGAAGCCTCTTCCGGGCGGCTCCGACAAGGCTGCAAGGAGCTTTATTAAGGCCGAGTGGCCGCAATGGCCGTTTTATCAACCAGAAGCGGCTAAATGGCAAGATCTCCTGGATTCGTGCTGCGGATGGTCGATTTCATATTGCCCCGTATAAGGAGTTTATCAGCGGTCAGGCCGAGCCATTTGTATAGGGCTGGCAAAGCCAATGACAGTTTTATTAAGGCCGGCTGGCTTCAATGGCCGTTTTAGCAAAGCCGATGGCCGTTTTATCAAGCCGGCCAAGCCCAATAGCCGGTTTAAGCCAATGGCCGCTTTATTAAGGCGCGTGCGCACGCACCCACCCACACACACTCACACATTCACACATTCACACACATTCACACATTCACACATTCACACACTCACACTCACTCACACACACACACACACACACACACACACACACACACACACACACACACACACACACACACACACACACACACACACACACACACACACACACACACACACACACACACACACCACACACTACACACACACACACACAGAGCACACACACACACAC